>LUCG01164422.1:0-16729 GCA_001633085.1 Carthamus tinctorius
CTTTTATAGTTGATTGAGTCGTAACCGTTGTCCAATAATGGCTCATTAATGCAACGGTCGTAATTGTTGCTAGAATCTCGGTCGTAACGGTCGGATCTTTATGAAGGGCGTATCTTAGTCTTTATTGTTAGCTTGATCCTCGATAACCGTCGTCAACCCTGTTACAAATGAATAAACTGAGGACGAGATGACCGTTAGCATGATATCGTACGTTATCATAAGGTATCGTACGATGAGAGTGTCGATATTCGTTCGATCATCAGTTCGTTACGTACGATAATACCTGTGGCTTTTCTCAGGACCTTATCTTAATACAAGATTATGATCTCATATGATATCTTATGATTTCAAGTCGTCGTCGTATGATTCGTAAGTTTTTACCCAAACATTGCCCATATTTAACACATGTTCATTTATTCAACAAAAGGTTCACGAGTCAAGCGAGTTGGGCCTACTATGCATTTCCGTCCATGAACAACTGTAGTGCTCACCTATCAGATGCAACATTATCAAGTATTCACCTCCATTTCTAATAAATTTACATAACTCAACTTGATGTGGTTTTGGGTTGTGTTTCAATCTCTGAAAACCCTAGAAAAGAAAACTTACATTTGTTGTGTTTTAATATGAGAACATGATAAACTTCCAAACCTATTTCTAATTTACAGGAGAACGCAAATTCTATGGATTTTAACTACATATTATGGGTGTTCATCGACAGAAATCTAATGGATTTAGATGAATCTGATCCGATCCAATCACCCAATGAATGTTTCTAATTCAAATAAAAGTACTGTACATCCGACCCAATCCAATAAATGATTGAAAGTGATCAGCTCGATTCACTTAAAGTTACTATTTCTTATCCATTTGATCTGATTAGATCTATCCAATATCTAGATACAATTTTTAGCAAAACTAATCCACCATTTCAACCAATTATTCATATGTGTTCTTAATTTAGTAAAAGACTATGTATAAATATCAATTAAAAAACAATATCGTAAAATGTTAATAATTATATATAGCTATTAATTGGATTATAATTTGATGGTATTTGGATTGTACCGGTTTGGTTTTTTGGATTATGGACTGACATCCAAGAATGGACTAATCCAATTTGGTTGTTGAAAATTTAATTCTGATCAAATCCAATTATGGTCGGCTTGTTCAAACTGGATCGGACGGTCTTTTTACGCACCCATACTACATATGATTTTGTTCACATTATTCCCTCAACAGATAAATATTATAAATCTGCCATTGCTTATCGCTTATGACCAATTATAAACAACCCCAACCTCATTTGAATAACCGGTCTCAATCCTTGATCTGGAATATATAACTCACATAAACTATGAATCCTTTAAAATAATCATCGAATGAATACATAAAGTTATTCTATCAATTATATCGTAAGAAACTTTGTCTTTAAATGATACATGTAATGGCAATAACACAATCTTCTAATGAAACACATAAAAAGCTAGGTATTTCACATTCGTGTCTTATTTGATCATATTATTATAAGAAATCAAAATTAGGAATTATTTAAACCGACATTAAAAACATATAGTTAAAAAATAATGGGCTTAAAGGTAAGTAAGAAAATTAGTAGAGGGACTGAAAATGAAAATTGATATGAAAACAGGGGGTTTAACCGCGGAATTCGTTGACACAACCGCGGTTTTTGTCTCCCATGGCAGAATCTCCCCTTCCGTCATCTGTGGGCTGTTAAAGTCGTCTCTCAATCTACGCATCCGGGATATCTGATGCCGAAATACTTCTCCATATGACGGCTGATTTCTTCGATTAAGAGGTTCGATTCATCGATTTCTATACACTTTATAGTTTGCCCTTTCTGGATTGTTAGGGTTTTTGTCTCTTGACTTGATCAAGTTTCTTTTAGATCAATTGCATTGCAGTGATTGTTTTTGTATTCTGAAATCGAATATGTTTGTTTCATTCCCCAACTTTTTTCACTGTAAAGTGTGGAGATTTACGTTACGAAATTGGTTCCCCTCTTTTCTTTTGAAACGAGGGCTCAATTTAGTGTGCAACATGTGATCCAATACGGTTTAGAAATCAGGAAATGATTGTGAGAGAATATGATTTCAATAGGATCCAAAACAACACTATCTGTTTAACCAGCTGAATTTGTAGAATTATGCTTTGAGATTAAAGTTTTTATTTTGTCATAGAGAATTCAAGATTACATACTTAGCTACTCAGGTTGGATGAATTTTGGGATTTTCTGGTACTTCATATCATGCATTAGCTAGGTTAAGTTTAGAACTACAAATTTCTTTTCATAGTGTAACTTCTGAAATTGATGATATTGATTCTTTTTGGCTTTATGTTTAAGATGGTGCGCATAAGGTAAGCCTACAGCTGCAAAATATGTGTTGGTGTTTATGAATAAGTTAACAACTTCATCATGGGTTTAACTTGGAGTAGGAAAGTCACAGCTGTTTTTCTTTATTTGTATATTGCCTGATATTATAGCTTTGGAAACCTATCGTTATGTTCTTCTGTCTTAAATTGCAGGTGAGGTGCACGCAGGTGCAATTATTCCAGAAGGCTGATGCAGATTCATGGTTTATATTTTTAGAACTCGAACTCTGCTTTAGCTGAACTTGTGCATATACTTGTATGGTTTTGAGCGGGAGAATTTACTATATGCTATTAAGGTACAGTTGTTTAACAAGAGTCTGAGCTCCTGAAGTCGGTTCTGTCAGTGACAGGGTAAAATTTTTTATAGAGAGGCTTCTGCCCACCAGCATTAGTAGATCATAAGAAGTGTTCCATGGAGATTTTGTAGTGAGATCAGGATAGAGTAAGGTTGTGTATATGAGCATCAGAATGGATTTGGGATTCAAACATGTCTTGTTAATTTTTCTCTTTTTACTAGTACAATACGGTTCTGTTACAGCGGATTCAGAAAACAATACTTCACAAAGGCTAATAACTGCTCCATTGAAGGAGACGATAGGAAGTGTTATAGACGGTACCAATTTAGGTGAAGTCTTTAAATCTGATACCATTACTGATGAACTTGAGGGAACAAACAGTGGGAACGGCAGGGTTTCAGTGACTACCGTTGCTTTGTTCACATTGGCTATGGCTGCTGCTACTGGTTTGGGTGCCTTGCCGTTCTTTTTTGTGGAACTTGATGCTCAGTGGGCAGGGATTTGCAATGGGATGGCTGCTGGAGTGATGTTAGCAGCAAGCTTTGATCTAATACAAGAAGGGAGGGATCATGGTAGTGGCAATTGGGTTGTGATTGGTATTTTGTCTGGTAGTGTTTTTATATGGCTATGTAAGAAGGTATTTACTCATCAGCTTTCTTACCTTTAATTTGGCTTTACCCACTTATCTGAACTTACATGCATGATGCATCTTGTTCTTGTTGTTTGCCATGTCATAGGGATAATTATATATAGTCAGTTACTATTCCTTTTTAGTGTTACAGCATAATCTCTATACAAGTTCCCAGCAACTGCTTGCATTGGTTTACAGAATTGTAACCAAAAACTGTTTTCTTTCTTGCTGGTAGAGCTATTGATTTCTCCCAGCAATACCATTATTATTGTATCATTCGAATCTTCATACATGTGCAACAACATTACATCTCAAGTTTGACATATTATGTAAGCAATATTATTAGGTTTAGTATGCAGATATCTGAACACAGTATTCCACTTTCTATTAATTCAAGTATGATGTCTGTTGCTCTCTCTGTGCTTTATCTTGTTGGTTCTCTGAAATGATGAGGTTTATAAATTCTTTCTGTGTGGGGACATCCTTGGAAGTTTTATTAATATATCAGTGCATCCCTACAGAAAAATATGAGTTTTCCTTAAAAAAGCAGCTTAATATAACAGTACATGCGGAAAATCATGAAATGTAGAATGGTAGTTCAATTTGGAAACGTTGGGAACAACTACCATATGGAGATGGCCTTTCTATTCCTAGGCAAAACAACCTATTTTATTCAACTGTAACTGTATGGTCGTTTTTTCCCTCTTTCCTCACTAGCTCCCTACAGTCACCAAAAGTTTATCAGTCAAGTTACTTTATTAAGAATGATGTAAATAAAGAAATTCGTGACAATCGACAAACAACAACAATGCTGAAGCATTTTCTTAAATAATAAATTGTTGAAATTCTACCAATAAGCCAGAATTACTCCTATTATCATCCTTTTGCAGCCTTTCTGCAATTCAACACTTTCTTACAATAGGTTGCCCCTAGTTTTGTTGGTAATAGTTCACATCCTCAATATTTAGCTGAAGAAGGGTGAACTAAGGTCTGCGATTAACATTCTAAATTTCTAATACTTTAGGATCAGATTTGGGGTTTTCCTTGCACTTCCCACTATTGTTGGATGACACTAGATTTCAACAGACAGCATTATGGAGCTTCTAAGTCAGATTAGTTGTATTTATCTATATCACCCTGCTATCTTTCATTGATTTTTTAGACTCTACCTTTTGAGCAATAGTCCATTACTCATCTCATGTTCATTTTTTCAGCTTTATAGTATATAAATTTTGATCCACGTCTAAAAACTTAACATCAAGTTGGTATGTTTTGGACTGCATATTGGATTGATCGAGATGGAACACTTCAATCAAGGGCACATTGGCTGCAATGGTTGAAATTCAGATACGCATACTAGTAGGGTGCACACTGGTGCTATCTAGTCAATTGTCGTACTCTCTCTATCACAGATTGCAACTGTATTAAGGGTTTCTCCCCTCCTCCTTTCTTCCAATAAAAATTATTATGTTGCTGCTTATGGAATTATACTTATGAAGGAGTTCAGTCTAATGCCAGAAAGTTCTCAAGAACTAGGAGGGATTTGTATGGTTTTTTGTGTTAATTCTAAAGTTTTACACTTGGGTTAAGCTAATCATAGGCCAGAAATGCACTAAACAATATAATATTTTTCACTCAACAAAACTACTGCTCCCTTATTGATCCCATGCAGGCGTACACATGACCCATTCCATGTATTCTCTGTTCATGATATACCATACATAAACAATGTCATTGCCCTTTTAGAGTATATATAACAATGACCCTTAAGAGAAGTCGGGAACATATGCTAAAATGTGTCACTGTATCAAATATGAAAGCCCAAGTATTGACATGAATCTGGGAATATGTGAAGTTTGCAGTCTATGCTTACAACTGGATCATAAGGGAATGTTGCTAGTGACTAGGAAATTAGATTTTTTTGGAACTGTATAAGTTATAACCTCATTCAAAAGTGTTTTTCTGTTGCTGTTTCTGGCATGCAAATGTTTTGCTGGGGTTCGTTGTATTTGACTTAGTTTTTTTATGTTCTAGTTTCTTGAGCATTATGGTGAAGTCAGTATGTTGGACATAAAAGGAGCAGATGCAAGCAAGGTTATTCTTGTAATTGGAATCATGACTCTTCATTCTTTTGGGGAAGGTTCTGGAGTTGGGGTATCTTTTGCTGGCTCGAAAGGTCTCTCTCAGGGTCTTTTGATAACTTTAGCTATTGCTGTTCATAATATACCAGAAGGCTTAGCCGTTAGTATGGTTCTTGCATCGAGGGGAGTTTCTCCACAGAATGCTATGTTATGGAGTGTGATTACCTCATTGCCCCAGGTATTCTTTTGCACACTGATTGGAATCTGATTTTCTTTTAGGTTGTAAAAGAGCACAACCTTTATAGGGCAAAGCATTAATGTGTCTTTAGGGTATCATCAAATTATATTTATATACTGTCACTTGTTTTGCAAAATATGGTTTAAAAGCATCTGATTGTCACAGTACTTTTACTTGTACATGTGTAAGGTCACTTATGAGAATACCACTTATAAGTTTATTAACCGACCAGATTTTCTTATTTATTACCAAAAATGTTTATTCCCATAAGTTCATAGTATGTTGAATGATTGTCAACAAATGATGACGGTCCAACAATGCTCTTGAAATTGTGGGGGCCAACAAGGGATGAGAATGAGCACTGTCTTGCAGGAGCAATGGGTGCATCATATAAGCATAACCTCGAAGGAACACATAAACATTTCCTTTGTGTCAAATCGCTATATGGAATGGACCATATGAAGTGTAGACAGTATTTACCTTATAATACCTGCTGCTTTTCTGGTTTGGTATCTTATGTTGTTCATGTTTTGTCAGCCTCTTGTAGCAGTACCTTCTTTTATATGTGCGGACGCCTTCAACAAACTGCTGCCATTCTGTACGGGATTTGCAGCAGGGTGTATGATCTGGATGGTGGTAGCCGAGGTTCTTCCAGATGCGTTTAAGGTACCAAACTTTATGAGAGATCTTGAGTTTTTAAAGCAGTGATAAATTTTAATTAGTTCAAGAAGAAGGAACATATGAACAATACTAATTGGTTCCTTGGATTTTTTGCCTCGTTCTCTCTTTATGATCATATTCCATGTACTGAATTTAAGTTATAGTTACCTGTTTTGGGTACTTTAACTTCCCAAGTCACTAGCCTCTCACCGTTAACCTTTTATTTACATCACTATTCATTGTTTCATATTGTTCCACAAGAGAAAGTCTGTGATTTAGTTAATAGATGCTTGGGTTATGGTGATTAGAAGTAGATTGCTAGGTTGAATCCAATACAGCTGGAGGCAATCGCAACATTGTCTTGCTTTGTCTCAGCATGGTGACTATTGTTATCTGGATATTAGGCTAGTGGGAAAAATTTACTTCTCGAGACAATCTAAGTTTACAGTTTTAAAGCCACATGATCACCAGTACTAGCGTTTAGGTCATACAAAATTCTTGCTGTCAAATTCAACCTTCTGAAAATGACCCAAGGGCCATGGGGGTTAGGTTAGCAAGCATCTTCCTTTACTTTTCAAGTGCTGAAGATTGAAGAATCTGGAAGTTCTACTCTTGACTCTTGAGTTGAATGATCCCATTAAACTCTAATTGAATTTTGCTTGTGTTTAATGATCTGGCTTAAGTGGGTTGTGGATTGATTCTGTCATGAGTTGTGCTCGATTTTATATATAAGGGAAAAAATATTTTATGTGCTTCAATTTGATTAATTTTTACATCAGATCACTGATCATGAGACAGCTGACAAGCTTTTAATGAAAACTCAACCTGAAAATTTTGGAGTGGTTTAACAGACATGTCATCACTGTATTTCTTATTTATATTTCAGTGATGCATTGCTATATATATACCATAGAATTACTCTATGGATAAGGCTGATAATTATAAAAATTGAAGTAGAAGGAGGTCTAACATATACTACATATAGTTCATGTTAAATGGAGCTAGATGAAAGTAAGAGCTGAAGCAGTAATCTACCCTTGGACGTTCTGGATTGTAACTTTATAGAGCAAACATTTATTTATAGGGTAAAATGCATCAAAACATAGCAAAGCTTAAAAAATTTATATTTTGTGTCAATTTTGAGCAGGTAACCTACTGATCTTGTAACATTTGATGACGTAGATAACCATTTATGAAAGGTTAATGAAATGTTTGTGAAAGAGTTACAACGAAGTGGACAAAAAATTTGACATTCACGTCATCAATAGTTAAATTATATAGGAAATTTTGATACTTTATTACTTGGATTTAGAAGTTTGAAACTTTTATACATTTATTGAGAATTTTGAACTTCTTTACATTGATTGTGAAAAAAATTATATTCTTCGTTACACTAAATTAAACCAAACTTTTATGCATTTTGATGCATTTTGCCTTTATCTATAAAGGGCAGTCTTTTACTATTTTGATTCTCTCCTTTTGCCCCTCCCGATTGATGAAACATTGTACTTATGGTAAATCACAATTCATATAAGTGGGTTTTGCTAATGGCTGAATGTGCTTAGAGTTAGACCTGACCTTCGTGATGACCAAGCTTTGCAAAACGAGCTAAAGTCCCCTCTTCTCTGTTACCTAGAAGAGAGAATGAAAATAAATGTTATTCTGTCACCATCCTTTGAGCTGCTTTTTTTATAAAGGAAAACAGGCTTCATATTATGATATTGTCGTAACAGCCTCTCATGCTACTATAGGAAGCCTCTCCTTCTCATGTTGCGTCCGCAGCTACACTTTCAGTCGCATCTATGGAAGCTCTTGGTGCCATGTTTCAAAATTTGGGCCTCAACTACAAGTAAGTTACTTTTGGTGAATGATGCTGAATGTTAAAAAATACCAACACTTTTAGGTAAAGCACACGACACATGCAATGATCATGACTACTGTTTATGTTACATGTACAGGAAACTGTTTTTTTATCCTTTTCTTTTACAATATAGCGTCCTTTATCTTTCCATATTGAAGTTCATTTATACTTTCTAGTACCTAAGATAATTTTTCTTGCTGCGTTAATATATTTGACATTGAGAAGAATGATATTCAGTTTGTGTATTGTATTGGACAATCATGTTTGGAGTTCAATAAATCCCTGCAAGGCAATTACTAGAATATGTGCACTAAGGTGGACAATTTTTGTTGGTTTTAGTCTGGAAAGCACAGTAATGGGTGCGGCATTGGTTATGTGGGAATGACATTTTATGAAATTCTAAACCAAGTGGCACACAAATGTACATGCTTGTGCGTGTTAGATATATTAATTGGATGTTGGTGTATTGGGTATGTGTCACTGAATTCTCTTATGTTTTTTGTGATAGACACTTGTTTACTTTTACTATTTATGGATTACCATAACTTGTTACTCCTCTGTCAGTGGAGTTTTATTCAGCTGTCAACTTCATGGCCCCGTGGGATTAGTTGAGGTGCACCCAAGCTAGCCCAGATAATCACCATTATAAAAAAACAAAAAGAAAGATTCCCATATATAATGTCGTTGCCATGCATGCAGCCTTTTTCTTTTTGGTGGCAGATAGATGCAATCTTATATCTCTGGTTCTTCTGTTCTCTTGCTCTGTTGCATCCTATAGTTGGGTGGAGGTAATTCATTTCTGACTAAAATTTGTTGGATGTAGTTCAGAAGGTGCTTCTGGCTTCCTTGTGTCATTACTATTCGGTCTTGGTCCATTGCTGGGTGGCAACATTCTAGTTGCCTTTGCTCTCGCGTTCCATCTTCAGCACTCGCTTCTCACCGGTGTTGCATCTGGCATCGCCTTTGTTCTTGGAGCCTGGCGACCGCTACAGTTGCTCTTCTCCTCCAAAATGGGATTCGTCAGACTCGCTTTTCTTCTCGCAATGGGGTCTGGATTCACACACGTCTCAACCTCCACAGCGACTAAAATCGTCAGCCGGAAAAAGAATTCAGCCAACACCTTAGCTGAAACAACCGGCATCACGATGAGTGCACTCACCCTGCAGTCGATACTATCATGTCTGACCGTGGCTCTGCACGCTCTAGCCGAGGGGCTCGCTTTAGGTGTGGCTGCACCAAAAGCTTACGGGTTCGGTAGACACATGGTCCTGCCGGTTTCTCTTCACGGGATCACTCGTGGAGCTGCTGTTGCAAGCTGCATTTTCGGAGCAACAGACAGTTGGTACGGGTCGTTGGCGGGGTCCGGCTTGATCGGGATCGTGGGTCCCATTTCTGCTATCGGAGCCATACTTGCTGGGATTGATTACAGTGGTTTAGACCATTTGATGGTGTTTGCTTGTGGGGGTTTGATCCCATGTTTTTGGAGCATGCTTAGAAGGGCGATGAGGTTGGATAAACAAAAAAGCATGGTCGGTCTTATAATCGGCATCGGTTTTGCGACCGTTTGCTTAATGAGCACAAAGCTGGTTTGCTTGCATACCCCTTACTGTAATTCTGCACCAGAGGCTGTAAGATGATGGGTTTCTAGATGGGGTATTTTTCCAAATCAGCAGCAGATGCTTTTTTAGCACACGAGATCGGGAGTCAGAAATCAGAGTATAGAGAAATAGCTTGTTGGGAAAATAGAAAAGCTCCAGAAATCAGATTATTTCTATGCACAGGTACGACTGCGCTACTATAGTATATGCTACATTAGATTTGTTTTGGTCTATGGTTCTAATGGTTTTTGGGGTTGCTCCCACTAATTCGTAACATTTCGCATGCGTAAAACATGTGTCGGGGTTTGTAACATACAAGGGCTTTTACTAAACTTTATACGGAACCGAAAATATAATTTCTTATGATGTTAGTTAATTCTTTGGCTTCATGATTTGAATTTGTTCACATAGAAGCTCTTATCAACATCATTCTGGCTCTAAGATCATTTGGCTCCTCTTAATTGTAGTACTTTTATTACAGTTTTGAGACTTGTATTTAGTCAAACATAATAAACAATGCCCAAGTGAGAAAATATTGAAGGTGACCTAGATGCCAACTGCTTTGGTCTTGGAAGTCAGGTGTAATGCATATTGGTTGGTTGTAGTTGAAGGGAAATTGGTACATTGTAACCTTTTGCTGTGGTAGTTCCAGATTCTTCGGGATCTTGGGCTGTTCGTGGTTCAGTTTGGACGGTTTAACCCTCCAAACCACGATGGCGGTTTATGAAATTTTCTACACCAGGCAGTTTGGCAGCGAGTGACCAAACCGGTCAAACAAGGCCACAAAAAGACGGTTTGGTCTTATCGGTTTAGGCGGTTCAAGCCTCAAATGTGCAACTTAAAAAACGTAACACCTATATATCCGAAATGGAGTTTTATGATATTTCTATCGACATAACATCATTAATAGTAGTATATGAAATTATAAAAGAAACGTCGTCTATGTCCAGCCTTAAAAAAACATTGAACAAGATGGGAAAAAGGTTAAACAAGTCCACAAACAAAAGGTGGAATGTTGGACAAACATTAAGCAAATCAAATGACGATTTAGAATTTTGGATTTGATTATCGATGGACGGTCAATTGAGAAATGAAAACTAAAAATAATGTTTACAACATGAATGTCGAGTTTACAACATGAAAACTAAATATATAATTAATACATATATAATTTTGGTGGTTGATTCGGTCCAAACGACTCAAAAGAATGTTCAAACCGTAGATAAGATCAGGCTGATCGGTTTGGCTATTTTTCAGACTGGATCGGACTATTAGAGTGCTCAAACCATCAAAACCAGTCCGATTTAACTTAATTCGACCGGTTTAATATCAAATCTCAAGAAATTTAAAAAAAATTGGCACATTGCTCAGATAACTCTTGGAAAGTGGTTGATGGTTATTTATTTTCAAGTTCTTTTAAAGCTTTAATCACGTTAATAAGCCTGACACAAATATTAGAACCGCTGTATACGTTTTCTTCGTTTCATACCCAATCACATTAAAGTGAAAAAGAATATTATAGTTTTTAGCAACATGCTAAGTTTAGATAAAGTATTAATTCTATAGTTTTTAGCAAAAAAGAGTAGATTACAATTTTTGCCCCTAGGATTATTGAAAATTTTGAATTGGGTCCCTCAAATAAAATTATTACATGTATGGTCATTATGATTTAACTGTTGTTATGGATTTGGGCGCTTACCTTAACTCCATTAACCAATGCTTCGTTAAATCATGTGTAATCTCGTCTTTTGATGATTTTAGTTTTTTTTTTGTTTTTTCAAAAAAGTTATATACGTTTTGTATTTAATATCCTAATATAATATATTCATGATTCTCTCCAACTCCCACCACCCCATCCTAATATATCTATATATGTATATACACAAACGATATAACGATGTCCCCTTGAAGAAACGTTTCCTCACATTAATGCTCCCTTCGACTGGCGCCGTCAATCTTCTCCTTCGTTGTCCCTCACCTTCGTCCCCATACACTCCCTTCTCTTCTCCTTTGCTTTCTCTGATCACCGTCACTAGAAAACTTCATCACCACCACCACCAACGAAAGGTGGAACAACCAAAATCTCTATTTTGGTTGCCGCAAAAAAGCCTAATACGTGGATCTACTCATCCGAAATCACTTCTCCCTCTCTCAATCCATCCTACTGCCACCCACCACCACTACACAAGCCATTGGTTGATGAATTCTGTTGTAACATCCCAATAATCCCATAACAGATATAATGAAAACCCCAGTGATCTAACGTAGCGGAAACAAGTAAATCTTAAGCATAAACAACTTTAAATTCAAACATCAGTAAAGTCTAAATAGTGCTTGTGGAACAACACTCCACAGTTGAGATTTTTAATCTAAAAGTGACCACTAAACGCTAACTATCAACCTCTCGGCTTTAGCTCTGGACCTTCTCTTTACCTTTAGTAATCCCACCTCTATGTGCTTCTCCTGAAAATGTTTAAAAGATTTTGAAAACGAGGGTTAGACCGTAAGGTCTAGTGAATTCCCTCAAAACAGTTTAAATATAGCCGGCCCGCTAGCCCAAATCCGAAACATTTAAACAACGGTAGTGCATTGTGGACTTAGACACACAAAACGGGTCATACGAATTGCATTCATGCCCCAAATGCCCTTCAGGGTCACCCGAAACAGATTCGGGCCCCAGGCTATCGCCCTTCAGGGTCACACGCCAAAGACGTGCCCCAGGCTAAAAATTCGATTCCCAAGATCGTGCACCGAACCTTGGTACTCTAAGCCCACCTTGCGACTACCCAAGTCCATAAACACATAACCATCAAAATAAGCATGCTCTTAATGTACATTAAAAAGTAGCAGTTATTTAGATACAACAGTTTACAAACAAATCACAAACAGTTATCAAATATTTTTAGTTCAAAATATAGGATTGGCAAGGGAACTCACCTGAGCCTAATCTCCGAAATCTATTACTGCCAACGCTCGACAAAATAGCTCAGCCGCTGACCTAAACATGATAAATTAGACTTAGGGATGGGCTAAACCTTTACCACAATTGACCTCCTAGGCTCTCAAAATCCGACTCGATAATCACCCAAAGTTCGACCCAGAGAAGCCCCGAAGTCCGACTCGGTTAACTCCGGAATCCGACTCGGGTTTAACACAAATCTGATACGGATTCATCACAAATCCGACCCAATCATAACCAAAGTCCGAAACCCCCAAAATACTCAAAGTCCGATTCAGACTTCTACAAAGTTCGATACCTCCAAAATATTCAAAGTCCGATACCACCAAAATACTCAATAGTCTGATACGGGGAACACTAATATTCCGATTCGGACTATCTCAAAAGTCCGATTCGGAGAACCAAATAATTTCGATTCGGGAAACTAGCCCAAAGTCCGATTCGGACTTTGGTAAAGTTCAACACAAGAATACACAAAGTCCGATTCGGACTTTTGGAGGAAAAGTCCGATACGGACTTCAAGCATAATCCGATTCGGGATTCTCAGAGGTTCGAGGAGATCGAACCCTGATAGCCGCAGATCAATCCCAACAGTTTAAATCTACTAATTAAACCTTCACATAAAGTTCTCTTAATCAAATGTAATCAAATTTAGAACTAGGATCTTACCCTGAATACGATGATAGCGATGATGATGACAATGATGTCTTCTGCTGCTCTATCTCTTCAATCACGCACACACATGCACTGATAATTTCCCAAAATGGTAAAACCCTAGATCATCATCCTTAAGTACACTGATTTTTGGGCTGGGCTCTTTTCCCAAAATGGCTAAGCCCATAGTTTAATTAGAATTTCAAAATAACACCTATGACCTTCCAACTTTTAGTCTTACCCAAAATTTACATTTAGTCCTTCGAAGTTGAAAGAATTCCCAAAATGGTTCCAAATGCGAAAATAATTATATTTTCGAATCCTGGTTATTACATCCGTAATAGCAATGACCGGCTTGATTTGATTGATAAATCGAAGCTTGTATGTATGAAGAATCGATAACTTGTTTTACTTTTACAGTTTATCGAGATTTGTATGAGAAATCAAGGGAACGAAGATTTGGTTCCGTCTTGGTGTGGATAATAGAAGCTTGTATGTTTGCATAAATCAGTTTTGTTTGTAAAAAGAATCTAGGTTATTAAAGCGAACTCTGCTCCTGAATTGTATGTGTGTATGCATAACTTTTATTGAGTTCGATTTTGATGGCTCATTAGAGTCCATATAGATTATAGATATGCTTTTCTGGTTTAGATTTTCCTATGGTCAACAGGTTGATTGTATATGAAGAGTGGAGGGAGGTGGAGATGCCGGAAAAAACGGACCTTGAAGGTGGGGTGGTAGAAGTTGTTTTTCTACTATGCTTTTGCTTCGTGGTTGGATCGAGGAGAGGGAGAAGAAGGAGGAAGGGGGGGAGGGGGAAGTCGGTGGTGGCAGATGTCGGAATAGTAGAGGTGTCGGAGGAAGTCACCGAGGCAGGTGGTGTGGTGTGGGTAGGGGTCTGATTATAGGGACGACGAATAACTGTGTATATATATAACATTAAATTTAATAAGTGCAATTTTAAAAAAGAGAATATGAAATATAAAAAGGCGATATTACCTTTAATTTAAAATGAGTTAGGACAAGAGACGTAATCCATAATAAAAATGAAACCATAATAACCGTGCATGTAATTATTTCATTTGAGGGACCTAATCCACAAGGCCAATCTAATGGTCTTGGATGCCTTGGGCAGATAACTAAAAATATGCCCTAATTCAATAAACAAAAAAAAACGTAAAATTTTAAGGGGTATAGAACCTAGTTATGCTCAACGGTTCATCTCTATGACAATTTTATTGGAAAGAAAAGATACAACCGGGGGGGGGGGGGGATAAATAAAGAACCATATTTGAATAAGGATTTTGTCTGGAAAAAGTGTGCAAAGAAACTTAGCCGAGTCTCGCTTTACGCTAAAATGAACTCAAGAGAAAGCGTTGATTTATCAACCTAAACAAATCGATAATACGATAAACTTGAGCATAAACTTCTACGAAAAAGCTTCTATCCTAACTCGATTGGCCCCCAAGTAATACTTCTACTATACCATAATGTACCTCGACCTAATCCCTCTAGACAAAGAGAAATGGACTAATCAAAATTAGTTTCTAAATAGATTCTAAACTAATCTGACACAGGCCTTAAACAACCCTTCTGTACCTGCACACTATAACATCATTATATGGATGTTTTTAGGACGACTTATTTGATAAACAACCCCCTTCGTTGTTGTTTTCGGGACTGATACGCTATAATCAACACCATTAGAAAAGTCCCTACGCAAATCCAATTGAAGTTCAAATAAAACAGGGACCATTATACAATTTATAAAGTTCAAAGAAGGGATTTCCAAAGATTTTTCTTTATATTACATCACAATATCTAACTCATATTTGGAATACACCAATTTTAAAGATAGATTTCAGTTCATCAACCCACAATAACACTCCTTTTGTAATAACAAAAAAAACCATAAATGTCAATCTATAAGGACTTTTTGTGTAAAAATAAAGAAAGTAAAGGGTTAGACATTAAAATTTGCTATGTACTTTCATTTGCATGAATTTGAATGGACCTAAAACCTTCTTACATTGATTATGGCTTTTATGAAATTGAATAGACCATTTATTATGGCTCTATAGCTTCATTATCCAAGAAACCAACGATTGCCTAGTATAAATAGGGTTTTGAGTTGGTAGCTCCATGTAAAAGAATTGATTGGTAAACTATTGTAAGCAAAGGCAATGATGAACGTCGAAATGATGGTCGATATTATACTACATCACGGCTAGTTAGGCGCCAACTTAGGAGACGCTAGCCACTTCGAGGCACGGTTTGGGCTACGACGAATATTGTGAGTTATACGTGGTTTTCTAAAATGGTTGCATGTGTTTTTATTTATAACTGCTTGCATGCATGTTAAAAGTTTTACTGATGTTTTCGATATGTCGTTTATGCAATAAATGTGTAATGCTTTGTGATACATATGTTTTTGTGTGGCAACGGGGGTGTACTACGGTGTAAGGCCGTAGGTCGAGCATGCTGTGTAAGCTTGCCGGGTTAAGCTGTGTGAAATATACACTTTCCCAATGTCGATAGCTTTGTGAAATATTTATCGTATGCATGATAAAATGCTTTGTGAAATTACTGGTTTTAATGCATTAAAACCGTATATCCACTGGGCCCTAGACTCACCTAAAGTGAAATTATTGGTTTTAATGCATCAAAACGGCTATGCAGCCAGGTGAATACTAAAATGGAAGGAAAAGTGGAATAAAGCATAGATCGGCTGAGAGTGACATCGGAAGATGAACATGTGCAGTTCAAGACACTTTAATATAAATCAAAATTGTTATTTTATTTCTGCTGTAATGTAAGTATGGATTTTGGGATAATATTTCTAATATATTGAGGTATTCGAAATTTTGGGATGTTACACCTTTAAACCTCCACATTCAACCAAATAATCCAAATAAACAAGCAACCAATTAACCAAATCAATTAGACAAATAAACGTCTACTTTCAATAGTTTTTCATATTCAATATCTGCTAAAACTTTACATTCAATATTTAAAATTGCTAAAATTTACTTCAATATTTGGAACTTTAAAGATATGAAAAATTGTAAGTTATGTTAACCAAAATAGTAAATTACTTCAAAGTTGTAAGTCTAATGCAAGACAGTAAGTTATCAAGATTAATGCAAAGCAAGGAAACAACAAAACTCTTAAGTAGCAAATCAACAAAACTCAAACTCTCAAGTTTAATGCAAAAGAACAAAACTAAACCATAAGTCTAATGCAAAACAACAAAAACTAAAACTCTCAAGTCTCAAAGAAACATTAACGTTGATACAGCGGGGTTACGCGGAAGGATCGACAAGCGTCTAAACCCTTTTTGATAAACGAGAATTACGA
>LUCG01164610.1:0-20999 GCA_001633085.1 Carthamus tinctorius
ATCACTGGGATCATTTCTTACTATTGATGTTATCATTATCTTGGGAATTTGGGTCGTTACAACTTGGAGGCAATGTTCAACTATGGGATGCATGTGTTTGGTGCATTCTTTGAGGTAGAGGAACTTGAAGGAGAAGTGAATAAGAGGATTATGAAGACTCTGGAGTATTTATGCATGCTATTTGAGCCAAAAAGGGTAACTCACTTGATAAGACAAGAGGTGGAATCAGTCTTTGAATGGAGCTTATTTGAATCAAGTGAAGTGTTTGTGCTAACTGTGGATGGGAGTCGATCAGAGTACTATCTGGTTGAGGAGACTTATGCATTTGGTATGGAGAAAATTCAGAAGATGGTGAATGCAGGGCTGAGATGCAAGAGTGGTTCTACAATGGGTGCAAATCTAGTTGAAAAGATCTTGGCTCAAGGTAACTTAATTCCAAATGTTGGAAATTAAGTTTAGGGGGAGATTGTTAGGATTCTTTGATGTATTTGTCTCTTTCTAAAGTATTGTAAAAAGATCATTTGCTTAATGAAAGATTCAAAGTTCTCAGAGTTAATGCTGCAAATTGAAGAGTCTGATTGATACTACTGCTGCTACTAAGGATAGAAGTCTAACAGTAGTATTAATTACTACTACTTGAAGAAGAAAGTGCTGCTTGAATTGTTTGAAGAAAGTGCTAGAAGAAGACCAACAGTAGTAATGAAAGTATTGTTCAGGTGTTACTACTGCTCATGGTTACTACTGGCAGTTGTAAGATACTACTGCTGGTTAGTACTGCCAGTGCAGAAAGTACTGCTTTTGTTATTACTATTGTTTGAAGATTTCTTGATGAAGAAGACTGAAGATAACTTTGAAGAAGATTCTGTTTCCTTTAATAGTTATCTTGTACCTTGTATATGTATAGTTGTTAGTTAAATTCATAGGGTACGCAGATTATTTAGTTTTTGAGAGATTGTTGAGTGAGCAAATTTAGAGCCTCAAGATTATTCTTGATCCTTGCAATAGAGAAGTGTTGCACGTCTATTGAATTTATTCAGTAGATTAGGGCTTGTGATTGTAACCATTCAACTTTCAGTCAATACACAAAGTGATTTGCTTTCAATTGTTCTTGTTTGTTAAAGTGTTATTCCGCAAACTTCTTTGACAATTATTTCTGAGTTATTTATTTTTTGAATCAAATCGATCCTGACAAGGCTGTACAGTTTTATACCAAACTGTATGAGGGCTACATCTCATAAGCCCCATATTATCAAGAGCCTTATGAAACGAAGCAACCGTGAATTCCTGGAATTTTCGAGACCCAATTTCCAGATTTCTTCACCATCTGTAAGGGGGAAAACCTCGCACAGTCTGGAAATACAATCAGCTTCACGGGATTCGCGTCCTTCTTTGAGAGGTCGTCTCCATCTCCAAATAACCTCGTTACCCATCTTAGATTTCTTAAGTCTATCTATTACCGAACAATTACGATGCACCTCTAAAGCAACGAGCTTGAAATATAATTTACCGAGAGTTACTCTCCCACTCCAAGCTTCAAACCAAAACTTGGTTTTCTTGCCACCTCCTAGTTCTTTAGAAAGGAGGCGATATAAGGATAAGTAATATTTCTCCAAAAATTTGTTAAGCTTAACAATTTTACTCTAGGTCCCTAACCTTCCCGTCTCGTCACTCTCCTTTCCAAGATCACCGTCTGCTCGGTAAAGGGACACGATAACACATTTCCACAAAGTTTCATCCTCTACACGGAACCTCCACCATCACTTGGCAAGTAACGCAAGATTTTGTCTGTTCCATGTTTGGCAGAACTTTTATATGGAACAGACGAGAACAAATTGGAACATGCACGATTTTGTCTGTTCCATTGTACTTTATACTTTTTAAATTTCCACTTTATTGTCCTAAAGGTATTATTTTTATGCAATTACTATATTTGGATTAGTTTATGTAATTTATTAAATGTTAATAATAATAATAATAAAAAGCATAGAAAGAGTATAAAATAAAAATTGGAAACTAATTAAAACATTTTATTTTGGTATCATTTTAATCGTCTTATCAAAAACATTCTAACTTTATATTTTGTTATAAAAATATTCATTTTATTACAAATTAATCAATTATGTAACTATTCAAAATATATAAACAACTCATTTGAGATAAGTGGGTCATTTTATCTGTTCTATTCTGTTCAGTTCTGTCTTACCAAAGGCTGAAAAAAGTTTTGTCCTGTCTCATTCTGTCCTGTCCTGTCTAGTTCTGTTCTACCCTGTCTGGATACCAAACGCACCCTAAAAGATTAACCAACCCAATCTCCTTTTTTTGGAGAATTTAATCAAAAATTGTTTCCCTGTTAGTTTTTTGGAAAGATTAAACTGCATGAAGTTGTATAATATACTTGTTTCATTTGGTTATTCATATTTTGGATAACGTATTCATAAAACCTTCATTTCAATATCTAAAATTCGAAATCACGAATGTTTAACTATCTAGATTATTGGTTTAAACATTAACCATTTATCATGCTAACAATAATGTGAATTTGTTTATACAAAACTAATTAAGGAGTCATCTAAATGAATTATGTTTAGAAATGATGAAACTAACAAACCCTAATAACCAAAATGGTAGCTATTGTTTGAAGTTGTAGATGATGAATGATTGGAATATAATGATGAATCATACCAATTAGGGGTAGAATAGAACTACACCACAAATATGAAAAAACAAATTAAGATGGTTGACATGACTGAAAAGGTAAAAAGAGGCCTAATTGTTTTGGAAGAAATCAATTAGGCTAGATAATTGTTGGTGGTGGTCATTTAAAGCTTGAAGGTTATTAAATTAGAGCAAACATGTTTTCTATGATTATGAAAAGCAAAACATAAAACTTTTAAGAAAGATTATTTAGGTTCCAATAATTTTTTTTATAAGTTACAACAATAATTATTTATATTATTTTAATATATCGAATACTTTTAAACAAATGGTGGAGAGAAGACACATCCTCATGTTTCAAAAAGCTTGGTTCTTTTATTTTTTGGACCCCAAGAAGAGAAGCTTTATTAGAAACTAGCAAGAAGATAGAGCGATACAAGACAATACAACTTTCGAGGGATTACAAAAAGCTTGGTTCCTAGTGAAAGTGAAGTTACTTCAAGAGCTTCAAGGCCTATTCCAGTTGCTACAAATATATACTTTGATTGATACTAAGGATTTTTATACCATCCAAGTGTAACAATTGTGCTCTTGAACTAGACTCGGGAAATTCAAGGATGAACATAAATTTGTAACTGAAATGTCTTTAGAAATCATCTTTTCAAAAGATTAATTTGTGATCAACCAATGTTTCCTTCCAGTATCAACAACAATGGTGGCATAATTTGTAATTCAATCAGATGACTAAGTGCTTGGAGTCTAAATTAGAAGAGAAATCTTATATAATTTATTTAGAAAGGTTCAAAGACATCATTGGATTGCCACAAAGGAATGACATTGATTGAAAATATAACCTTGATACAAAATCAACTTCATAGATGTTGATTAGAGATTTAAACAAAGTAGGTATTTTGGGAAGACCGACAACTATTATTCTTTTCAGAAGAAAGAAGCTACCCCCAGTATGATACTGATTATTTTCTATATTCAACAACTGTATGATAGGAAAATTTGGTGATCAAGACCAAGCAAGTACCAAACATTTTCCAATGTTCCAAGGAATAATGAAAAGCAACCATTATGATTATGGTTTCATGATCTAGGAGGATATAAGGGAATATATAGCTACTCCTAACAATCATTAATTACATCCCTTATCAAAGGTTCTAGAATGTGATAACTGAAAGTATCATGTTGGAGGACTCTACAATCAACAAAATAAGCAATTAATGTGTTTCCCCTTTGTACTATATAGACTCTCTAATGGCATTAACTTCTCTGAATGCCTTTCAAACCCCAAAGGTGCTATCTAGTGCTTTGCTTTCTTATGTAGGATATGGTGAGATATTAGTTAAACATTGTGCTTCAATGGTTTTACCATAATTGGTTAAACCTATCCAAGAAACCCAACCCAAAAGATAGAAAAGGTGAGAGGATAGGGGTTTAAAGTTAGAAATGTTGGGGAGAAAGCTCAAACTAAGAAACCTTGGAGTAAAGAGACGCAAAATGAAATAAAGAGAGTAAGTAGTAGTGAGCAGATTAATAAAAATCAAGAGGGTGGGGGATTAAGGACAAAATAACATAAAGTCCTCGTACTAACCTTTTCAAAATAACATAACCCCAATGGGGCAGCCTACTGGTTAAGGCTTGGTGTTGGGGAAAAACCCACCCAAGTTCGAATCCGGGGGTGAGCAACCAGGGGCCACTGAGTATTAATCCCAGGGGAGCATGCTTTAGCTCTCGGTAAAAATTACCAAGGATGTAGCCTGGGCAAACCCAGGTGAACCTTATCCAAAAAAACATGGGCAATTACATATATTATTGATCCATGTCATTGGTGTTCAATATTGGAAAAGGGTGTGAGACCATCCCAACTCTTGTGATAATCCCACATATCTACTATTCTCCTTCTTAGCAAGGGGATATTTCAATTCCACTAGGGCATGCAACACATCCACTATCTAGTCCTTAATTGGAGGATGTAGATATTGGAGGGATATATGTCTCTTCCTCATGATCTTTCAATATGCATAATTTTTTTGAGGAACATCTTCGGTAGTTCCTACAAGAAACTTATGTTGAGCCTAATATTACAGATTATGCGTCTTCATTTCACATAAGCACAAGCCTTGATGGTTTTACATCACAGATTGTGAATCAATCTATCATTACAACCATAGGTGCTTTTTCAAGCATTTCTAGGATTGGTTGGATTAACTAGTAAAGTGAAAATCCTAAAAGCTTCATTGCAAAATGCATTTGTTACACAAGGTGGGTCTGTTTTATCTACAAGCCTATTCATGTAGGTATGAGAATTGAGTCATTTGTTGACACAAGCTTACCCTCCATAGTTGTTACCAAGGTTGAATTTCTATCTTTCAGTAACAAAGTGAATTTGAAAAGATTCACAACATACTCAATGGTAGAATCTTCTTTAAAACAATATTTTGATACTCAATTTGGAGCTATGACTGAAAAAATGGATGAGAAGATAGACCATCTTGATAAATCAATCATCTGGGTGCATTGGGAACTAGAAAAAGCAAATAAATTAAGCAGAGGAAGTTACTTTTGTCAAGGTATATGAAGTTTTATCCAAAGTTTAGAATGGTTATGATGAGTTATTTAAAAAAACAGAGGTTGTTGAATTTCAAAAGGTAATGGTAAAGTCATTTGAGAATCTGAATGATAATTTGTTGAAATATCAAAGACAAACAATCTTCCCCATAACTCTTTCAACCACTCAAGAATCAGCACAAGAACCAATTCCAGCTATGCCAAGAGATTACTTGTATAAACCTTCCAATATTGGGTGTCTGATGTGGAATTTGGTGAATTCAAAGTACAAGTGATTTCCGTTGACGATATGATAAAGGAAATGAAAGTGGATCTCGCAACATAAAGAAAATGAAACATGCATGTAAAGCCCAAACTTATGCTCATAAATGAAAGAAAGATTATATTGATGATTGATACCTCTAATTTTTAGAGTTATTTCACGTATTTTATTTTTATTTTCTTTCATCAAATTAAGCCATTTTACCTCTTAAATCCCCTTTTTTCACTCTAAAATCTGATTTCGAGCAAAAAGAATGTATTATATTATTAGTTTAGAACTAAATGCATTTTATATTGTATTTTCAAGAAATAATGTACAATGAGTTCCAGAGTGCCCACTCTTGTGCCTAGGTGAAGACAAAACCGAAGCTGAAATATTCTAAATAATCATATATATTCTTCCAAGAAAAACAAGATGAGAGATAAATGGAAGTCCTCATTGCAAGTTATTCTTATAGGACTATCTTCATCAAAATGTATCCAACTATACCCGTATTTCTATTGCAAGTTATTCTTATGGGTTTATTCATGAAGTTCTTGTTTTTCTTGGAAGAATATATATGATTATTTAGATTATATGATAAAGGTTTAAAATAGAAAATAAAAAGGTAGAGGATTAAAATGAGATTTAATAACTAGCTATATGGGTACAAAATGTTGAAAAACGGTTTTGTTGAACAAAATAACTGATTTCAAGGGTTATTCTTTTTATATAATAGTAAAGATAACGTAAAATCAAATATTAGATTTTTATAACAATTTCACAATCTAAACTAAAAGTGTTCCATCTTTGATTACAAAGTGACAAGTGTATTATCATGTTCAATCTTCTAATTTAAAAACTAAAGGCAGAATCAAGCCCCTCAACTTTTTTTAACATATATTTCTGGTCCCTCCTTTTATTTCATAGTTATTATGATAAAAAAAAGTTATGACCTTTGTTGTTATTATTTTATGGTTTAGATCTGTGACTTGTACGTCAATAGTTGCGTAAAACACAAAGAGGACCATTGCTATTTTAATACGTCATAGGGATCAAAACTAGGAAAGGAGAATGTAATTAAATCCACCTATAAAAAGTAAATAAAATAAAATTTTCTTAAGTATTATTTGTATGTCTTAAGCAGATATTTTGAAGGCATATGTGAAGGAGCAACAATGTAATAGGAATCGACCTCAACTCGATTCTATATTTGATATTTAATGACGTTACCCTGATCATTGAGCATTGCAAATTAGGTTCTGGTTTTGCTACAAAGAAACGGTAGGTAAATATTTTGAAGTGGTGGAATAAAACTCCACGTTTCCATCTTTTGTTTTAAGATATTCTCTTGTTTGACATGATTTTCTTTGATAGGTTTATAGCAATCGATCCTCTAGACTATGACTCACATCTTGTGAAAAATAAGGGTGGCAATTCTTGAGCCGACCCGAACTCGAAGCGGGTCAAAATCAGGTCGGCACGAAGGCGACACAAAAAATTGGGTCAAGTTAGGGTTGACCGACCAACCCGATTTCAACCCGATTTTTTTAAAAACCGAAACGAAAATATGAAATAGCAGGCTAGCAGCTCACCTCACATGGTTTGACCTTTAGCCTTAAATTAAATGGCTTAAAGATTAAGTCCCAATCCCAAACAAATAAACACTCGACACTCTTTTAGTTATTTTCGAGACTTTACAGTTAACAGACTTTACAGTTCACAGTTGATACTTTTGTATTAAATTTACTACTGCACTATTACATTATGGTTGTATTCGATATTTTGAGCTTTTTAGCATAACCGTATTTAATGATTTTGACATTTTGGTTGATTTTTTTGATAATCATTATAATTTTATTTCGGTTGTTTAATAGAACTATTTAATATTTTATTGGTACTTTAGTAGTTTAGTATCTAAATCAAAATTAAATAGAAATATTCAAAAAACCGTACCAAAAGTTGGAAACAAACAAAGAATTTGAAAATTTATGACGAAAACCATGCTCGAAAACCATATTCGAAAATCGTACCCGAAAACCGTATTCGAAAACCGAAAAAATACTCGTCGAACACACTTCGCCGAAATGGGTCGACACGAACCCGACTCGAAAAAAACGACACGACCCAAACTTGACATGAAAATAAATGGGTCAGAATTGGGTCGACACGAAACCCGAACCCGAACGACACGAACCCGACCCAAATTGCCAGCCTTAGTGAAAAGCATAAATGCTCATGTCTCTAATAGTTTTAGGTAAATATTTGTTTTGGGAGATCCAAACTTGCTCGTTCAATTAAATCTCGCCAAGGTTCAAAAACTTCTTAAAGAAGTAGACTTGCTAATAGGGGTTTCCTGATACGGTTTGCAACGTGATCTTTTGGCTTGTTTATATTTATATTTTGTTGGTTTCTTGGTCGCTCTTTGTTGTCTTTCGTTTTTTTAGGTCTTAGGCAGTTCTATTTTTGTGTGGTTGCGTTTGGTACACAAACTAGATGAGACAGGATAAGACAAAAAAATAGTCCCATGTTTGGCATGCCATGACACAAAGATGAGATGGAACAATGTAGGACTAAAACTTATTTTCATGAGACAAAATCACATTTTTTTTTGCTCCACCAAAAGAGGTGGAACAATCTTGTACAAAACTTAAAATTACTTTATTACCTCTAAAGTCTAAACAATGCAAATTTTAAGCAAAACTCTTCCAAACCTAAAACTTAAACGCTCCCACATTTTAAATTTTGACACCTAAAACTCCTCCAAATTCCAAAATTCAAAATCTGAAAACCTAAAACTCTCCAATATTGAACTCCTAGGTCGAATTCCTCCTAATCGATCGTACTTTCCCCTCTTAAATCAAACCCATTCGTCCAACAATGTGCCATGCGTTGAGAACTTTTGCCACTACATCATGCGTTTGAAGATATACGACTAGGGAATGCATGGTGGTAAAAGAACTCAAGAACTAGAAGATGGATGGTGGTGGAAGAAGAACTCAATAACCGGAAGATGGGCAGTGAAGAGGCGTGCGACTGCTTGGAGATGAGGAAGAACATGAATTGGGCCTTTTCTCCTTTGGGTTAGGGATCACGTAATTTGACATATTGTTTAGTCTTTTTTTTTATAAAATTTTTTTAGGGCTAATTTAGTCATTTTAATAGTTTAGTTTTGTCCTATCCAGCTTACGAACGCAAAACAGACAATTAATTCTGTCCCTTCCCATCTACATACCAAACACAACATGTAGGCTCCTTTTTAGCTGCTCTTGTTTTGTTCTTCATCCTTCTTGGACAACGCACCGACTTTCCTTAAAAAATAAAATTAAAAAGCAATAGGAATAATATAATTTTTAAGCAACAACCAACTTAACATTAAACATAAGGTAAGGGGATTGAAAAAGATAAAAATAATAGTATAGGGACTAAAAGAGTCAAGGTGTTTAAAGCATAGGGGTCAAAACTGTATCTTTATCTGTAGCTTTCTCTCTTAAATTAGAGATTTCAGTTTCCAGACGCCCAGATAGATTTTCGCAAAACGAAATCCAAGTCGAAGAGAGAGAAACACCACCAAGGTAAGAAGATTTTCAAGAATCATTCAACTCTTATTATAGTTTTAGAATCCTTTGGCAGCTATATGGTTAATTTTTCATGGCTTTATATGTATATTAGCATGTAATTTGAGTCATGGAGTTGGTTTTTTTGTTCGTAACTTTGTAGGTTTTTGTTTCAAAAATGGCGAGCTTGGGTCCGAACGATGAAGTTGTTTCCTTGGAGCTCCCTGCACCTTCTGGCTGGAAGAAGATGGTTCTCTCTCTCCTCTCTTTAGTTTTATCTTCTGTATTCATATATGTATGGTAGTTCGGTTTATGTGAATTGTTGTTGGATTTTCTGCTTGCATTTTGTTATTTGATTATGTGAATTGAGTTTCTTTTGTAGCTTAATATGGCTTCAATTTGAGTTTTATGCGGAGAATTTCGGTTGACTTGTTGGGATTTCAAAATTAGGGTTTTTGAGCCCGTTTTTGTTGATTTTGGGGGAAATTAGGTTTTATTCTGCTAGCTGCGAAATTCTTTAGATTTTCTTACGGTTTTGTTAAAATTGTGAAGTGGTTTCTGGGTATAGTTCAGTTTTTTCAAAGATCGAGTTTCTTGGCCGTTAGTTGGTTTATGGTGGGTTTTCAATGAGGGTCTTTGAAGCACGTTTTCTTTGATTTTATCGAGATTGAGGTTTTGTTGCCCATATATTTCAGAAAAATCTTCGGTTTCTTTGGAGAACTGTTATTCTTTGCACGGGCTTTCTAGATTTGCTTTTCCATAGTGCTTTTCAAGCAGAAAAAACCACTTTTTAATACAGGGGAGCTGGGAAAACGTTATTCATTGTTTTTTTTCTTCCTGAACTAGTTACATCTAATAAATGGAAACAGGCATATTTTTTTTTATCTGCAGTGCTAGAGATAAATTAGATAATAAAACCAAATGGCATCTTTTTTCTTTCAAAATGAATAATTTAGCACACAAATTGGTTGTGCTTCGTTTCTGCGCTCTACACCATCACAAATGTATGTCTTGTGGCATGCTTTTTGTCGTTAACAAACTTTTGGTTTATCATTTTTGTTGTTCTGTTTTACTTTTTAGTTGCCTATTGGCTGCAACTTTATTCTCTAAATGTTATATATTATTGTATATTTTGTGTGGCCTAGATTACTTAGCTTTGGATTTGATTTTTAATTGGTTGTACTGTAGTAATCAGCTATATGATGTTTATGAAACAGTAATCTAGAATGAGAAGATTATCATTGATCTTTTTTTCTCTTTTCTAACTCCTTTTAGTGGATTGTATGAACTGATGAGTTGTAAAGTGATATATTATTTTTATCATCAAGAAGCTACAGTTCATGATTTTCTTTTGCTCAATACTCGAGTCACATAAACCTGGATCAAACTTTTAGGAGCATAGTTGCTTTCCCTGTGTAAACCTAACAGATTCAACACTTATAATGATTGGTTTGATGATGGGAGATTTGTATGTAATATCTGCTTAAGCTTCGCGGATGGTAAACATATTGTTGTCCGATGATGTCCTAGTAGTATATCCCTAGTTCACTTTCTGGGTGTTTTTAGGATTTAGCAGATATCTGGTAAGTGAAAGAGTCTGGCATGTATGTTTATATAAACGGAGGTGGCTTCGACAATCATATTAGTTTTAGGGGACTATCTTATTAGTTAATCATCAAATTCTTGGTGAGGCAAGGTTTACGAAAAATACTATTGATTAGAGGCTGTTGTATTAGAAAAGTAAATTTGTTCGTGATTGATCCAAGGCCTATCTTATATTGACAGTTTCTCGGAAGATAAAGACTAGATAGATCTCATTCTGTTCAAGGAGAGACCTTATCGAGTGGAAGAAGGTACCTACCTGAAATATGTTCATGAAAAGAAGCATGAAACGTGTTTCCTCTGCCATTAGCGCAAAACAATGCCACAGTATTTGGGCCTCTTAAGATATTATTATCTTAGATGAAAGAATCAAAGATATACAAGTGTTCTGGCTGATGGTTGTGGCGTGTATTGTGCTGACTCAGTGAGACAAAAAAGGATGTCATAGTTAGTTGAATCCTTGAAGTATTTTCAACCAAAGGGTTTTAGAATCACTAATACGAATCTAAGCAAATGTAGGCTTTGATCTAGCAAAAAATGGTGGTGGGGAATGGAAGTGTGGTTCTTTCTTCCTTATATTTTTTCTTCTTTTTGGGTGCTCGAGGATATTAGCATTTGAATATGATAGTTGAGGAGAAGGCTTGACATGCATGAGGAGTATTGTTTAACTAGTTTTATAAGTGTAATATTTATACGATATTGAGCATGCATGCTTTACAAATTAGAATGCTAAATCATTTGGAGGGAATATTCCTTTAAGATTGGTGTAGCTACAATGTGACCTAGTGAAGTGTATGGTGTATGCCGCGTATCATGTAAGGAATAGAGAGCACTAGAAATGACAATGTTAACAGTGTGGCACCGATTAAGGAATCTCTTTGGGTGGTTTGTCATAACTCATATCTACTGCTGTATGTTTTTGGATGTTGTGATTCACTGCAGGGAGGTGGAGGATATGCAGTTTTGGATGTTGAGACTCACTCCAGTGAGGTGGTGTTTTGAGTTGTAGATACCCTTGATTAGGGCAAATGGCCCTCTATATATATGTGTGAAGCTATGCCTATGGGTTGAGCACGAGTTGCCATTAAGCTTTTTCGTTCCCTCTTATCATTTTGATTTCTATTCTCTTGGGTGGGTATTTTAGACAGGCTATAATTTGTTTCTTAAAGAAGGTATGGTCATCTTTTATATTAGCCCAAGGGCTTCCAGGGTTTCGGTTTTAAACTTGATGTTCCCCACTCACATATTGTTAGTTTTCGTTGCATCAGCATTGCAATCTAAAGATGATAAACATATGTGGGTTGTAAGGTCTCCTTTGCTTGCACAATTAAGATGCTCATATAAGATTTTATGAGCCTGTCTTTTGATTAAAGGTGTTACTGTTACCGCTTGATTTAGTACCTTTATCAAAACTGGATACACTTGTAGATAGGCATAGTGTCCTGAATTTTGGTGACGATGGTAGTGGTGTTGAGCATCTAAAATATTGACACTATGTAACTTGTTATGCTTCCTGATGTTTTATCATCTATGTTTTCTGTTATGCCACATATTATCTTCTGCTTAACAATAGCTTGTTTTCCATATAATTCTTTACAAGGTGTCTCTTCCTGCTGGTTATTCCCCTTATATATGTTGCACAAGATTTTAAGATCAAGAACACTAATGGAATGTTACCTTTCATTTTGTTGATGTTTTTATGATGCATATTGTTAACATGAGTTCGCTTAGCAAAGGCCATTGGCCGTATATAGATATTATATACCACAAAAAAACATGAGTTTGCTTACAGTTTAATTGGAATGAAGTTCTTGTCTTAAAATACATCACAGATTTGCGAGTTGGAGATGCATAAAGTTTAATGGAAAGGTGAAAAAGGTCTATAGGCTCCTTATCAAGAAAGAAATCGTTGGTTCTTTTATGCTCTGAACTCAAGATAATCATGGCCTGCACTCCTAGGTGGGTTGTTTCACATACTTAAAGAGTTAAAGGCATTTTCTAGAAGGGCTAATGACTGAAAAGGTCATCACACTTTGCAATTTGACGGTGTATTGTTTAACCAGTTCAAACGTGTTTTTTTCTCACCAGCTTAGCATCCTGATCAAATTTAGTGACGTAGAAATCACTTTCTTTTGCCCTGTAAACTTTTGTTAATGATAAAGATTTGAAATGTGCCTTTGGTATTTTTGTTACTTCTGTGGACTTATGTCCAATTCATATGAAAATCCTTAATCTAAAGGAAAGCTTCTTCCACCCCTAACCTAAAAATGTAGCCTCCTGCTTCTTATCTTTAAACTAGTTACCAACAAACACAACAATCATAGTCAATGGAGTTATCTTCTAGATTCTCTACCTTCTCCGACCAAGTTGATCACAGCAGTTAAACAATTTGTGGCTCTAGCATGTAATGGAAGCTGAGTGATCTTCCTCAATTATTTACTTACATCTCCAGTAATATAAGTTTTCTTTATATCTAAAATAGATGCGGTTTCTTAAAAAGGTCAACTTTTGATGAATCTCTTCTCTACTTTGTTTTTAATGGGGGTGAAATGTCCATCTCTTCAGATTTTTTGAATATACAGAGTTCTAAATCCTTTTTAATCCAAGCTCTTAATTTTTTTTCCATAACCATGATGATATGCATGAAAATAACAATTATTTGGCATACCATTTTTCTAGAACCTAAATCCTAAGCCCTATACCGTGTCTTTAACCGGCTGAAATGTTGAATTGATAAACAAAAATAACGTATCAGCTGTTTTACAAATTTCTTATACCAAAAGTATGTCATCTTTTTGGTAGTCAGCCCTCTGTGAATTTGCAACTTTGACTCTTTCTGTAGACTTCAATATACAAATGGAGCATTGGGATGACATCACAATCTTATAAAGATGGAAATCCTAATTGCTTAAGCGAGAACAAAAATAATAATAAGAGGCGGATATATCCTTGGTAAATACACTCTCCATCCCACTGAAAATGTGATTTTTGAAAAATACAATATTGACCCAAACTTCTTTTAGATTTATAACTGAAAAATTGTAGATTTAACTTGTTTTCTTTTAACCAAATCATTTGTTTTATCAATTTAAATAAAAACCAATTCATTTGAAACTCAGTAAGAATGAGTTTTTTTTTGGAATAGAGAGTAATAAAAGTTACTCTAAATTCACCTAGATGCCTTGGGAATCCTAATTATATCAAAATTACATAAGAAAATAGTTATAAATAGCTCAAAGGTAATCGATTTGAATCTTGAATTTGACGTGTTTTGGTGGTTCTCTTCACCATCTAATTTTAAATAATGACAAAAGAGTGTTCTTACTGCTGTTTCAAGTTTGTCCTTGAAATGAAACATGGTTTTATGCATTTTTTATGAAGATATAAAGTATGGGAAGATTCATGCATCATATCCTGACTTGTGCTACTGAAATCATCTTGCTTTACAAATTTTGCATATATTCGCGTTACAGTAAAGTTTTCCATAGTGCTCTGACTAAGGCCAAAGCTTCATGTCTGAGAGACGTTTCTTATGACTTCCTAAAGACAATTTGTGAAGGCCGAAGCTTTATGAGGAGGGAAAGAGTTAATATGACATGAGTTAAGGTAATAACTGAAAAGTGAGGTTACATTGAAACAGATCTCCATGAAGTTGGCGTTCTATGCTTTCTTTCGTAGTTGACTCATGCTTGGCTTGTTACTTCTTTATTATTACAGCTTGGCCTGCTACCTAATGATGGCGATACATGTTATTCATCTCTTCTGTTTTATGGCATTATGGACAACGTTCATGCTTGTTTGTTGTTAAAAGATTTAAGTGGTCCTTCAACAGCTTCTTTCTTGTTGACAACCCTGAGAACTTTATACTGTTTGATCTTGTTTGGTCTTGAGCATATGGCATTGTATATTGACGACATTTCATGATTGTCATCTATATAGAGAATTAACTTTTGAAATCATTGCACCTTACTGTAATCATGTTCATTCTGCCAAACATCATATGTTAGATTCTACCCAGACTTTACTAGAGGCCAAACAGGATAGAAGAGAGTGAACGCGATATGATCTGGAGGTGTTAGTTTTGTACAGTTGAGTTAACATCGCTGCTGACTGCATATGCTGAAGAATCAGTTAGATTATTTTCTCGTCTTTTGATTTCGTTCCCTAAGCAAAACTTGTATGGTGCTCCCATAGCTGCAAAACTTGCGACCTTTCTTCCTAAACTTGCCAAATGGACAAATGCCTGTATGACAGTCCAAGCAAAGAGAAGCAAGTTTCTTACGTAAGATAATTTGAATTAATTGTTTGGCAGAGGTCTTGACAATTATTGCCCTTCTGGAAAGAGACTCTTTAGTTGAACTTAGGAGTTAGGAGGGTAAAGGGATTGAAAGGTCCAGTATGGTGGGTCTTTTATGGATAATTTGCTACTGGCTGGTTAATAGTTCCCAGGATTGAAGACATACATGATGACTTTTGACGAATATTCATGAAACATTAGAGTTGTAATTGGTTCAATTTTAAGTATTTATTTTGCATGTATAGATATGAGGTTTTTTTAGTTGATCTATCTTGTTTTGGTTATTTTTTGGTTTGATGAGGACCAGTGAAGTTTGAGGACTGCAAGAAATGCTGCAATTTGAAAGAAACAAATATGCATTGATTGTAGCAGAGGGTTTAGTTCAGAAGCTATCATTAGTAGACACATATGGATCCAAGGGTTTAGAATGTCAATTGGAAGAATTGGGTGTATTTTCAGGGTAGCTCTGGTTTTGTACATAAGCTGAAATCTTGCTGTATATGAAGATGAATCATTGTGAAGTGAGTTGAGGTTAAGATACTGATGGGTATAGTACATAAAGAAAAATTGAAGTTGAGCATATTTTTTTTTTGGGTAAAAAGGGGACGGAAAGTTGAGCATATATGCAAGATGGTAAATGGATTCTTATGGCATCTCCATGAACTCTTAAGTTGTATTTGGATCAATTTGAAGTATTAATTTTTTGTGTTATTTGTGAGGTTTTATAGTTTATCTGCTGTGTTTCGGTTATTGTTAGTACCCGTGAAGTTTAAGGACTGATGGAATGCTGCACTTCGAAAGAATCTAATAGGCTAAGTTGTATTTGGATCAATTTGAAGTATTTATTTTTTGTGTTATTTATGAGGTTTTTAGTTTATCTGTTCTGTTTCGGTTATTGTTAGTACCAGTGAAGTTTAAGGACTGAAGGAATGCTGCACTTTGAAAGAACCTAATACGTATTGATTGAGGCAATGGGTTTAGTCTAAAAGCTACCATTAGTAGACACATATGTTTTGGTTGGAACACAAGGCTCTAGAGAGTGTCAATTGAAGGAACTGGGAGTTTTTTTTGAACAGCAAGGAACTGGGAGTTTTATGAGGGTAGATTTAGTTTTCTATATAAGCTGGAATCTTTCTATATATGAAGACGAATCATGTGAAGTGACTTGAGGTTAAAGGTGCTGATGGGTATGTTAAATGAGGAGAGTTTAAAGTTGACATATTTGCAAGATGGTAAACGGGATTCTTATGGCATCTTCATGAAACCTTAGAGTTGTACTTGGATCAATTTGGAGCATTTATTTTTTCTTATATTTATGAGGTTTTTAGTTTATCTATTCTGTTTCGGTTATTGTTAGTATCAGTGAAGTTTAAGAACTACTTCGAAAGAATCTAATAAGTATTCATTGAGGCAGAGGGTTTAGTCTAAAAGCTACCATTAGTAGACACGTATATTTTATTTGGAACACAAGGCTTTGGAAAGTGTCAATTGAAGGAATTAGGAGTATTTTAGGGGTAGCTCTAGTTTCCTATATAAGCTGGAATCTTGCTATATATGAATATAAATCATTGTGAAGTGACTTGAGGTTAAAGATGCTGATGGGTATGGTAAATGAGGAGAGTTTGAACTTTGAAGTTGAGCATATTTGCAAGATGGTAAACGGGAGTATTTATGTTTTGTGTTACTTATGAGGTCTTTTAGTTTATTTATTCTGTTTTGGTTATCATTTGGTTTGACGAGTACCGCTGAAGTCTAAGGACTGAAGAAAAGCTGCATTTTGAAAGAATCTGATAGGTTTTAATTGAAGCAGAGGGTTTAGTCTAAAAGCTACTATTAGTAGGCATACATGTATTGCTTGGGACACAAGGCTTTAGAATGTGATAATTGCATGATCTGGGAGTATTTTCGGGTAGCTCTGTTTTTCTATCTAAGCTGGAATATTGCTGTCCATGAAAATAAATCGTTATGAAGTGAGTGGAGGTTAAGATATTGATGGGTATGGTAAATGCAAAAAATTTGAAGCTGAGCATATTTGCAAGATGTAAATGAGATTCTTATGGAATATCATATTTGAGATAAACTGTCTTAGGTTGTGGATTAGCCTTGGAGAAGAATTGAGCTGCTATAGCAACATAACATTATGTGGGTCGGGAGTATGGAGTGGGGACACATGATGGATCTGTGGTACAATAAGAACGATAATCAAACGTAGGCTTGTAGCAAGATTGGTTATAAGCTATTTTCCTTCCTACTTGTGAGGGATAATTACTTGGTCAACCGTTTCATCTATTTATTTGCTTATGATCGACTTCTTTGGTCAATACCCAATTAGTTTGCGATAGAGGTTATGTTCACATGGTTTCCTCTAACTGAACTCTTGTATTTGGTTATTAAATGTCTCTGCTTGGTGCTAAACACATGAGTCTTTGCAGCTGATAATGATGTTTCACTAACATATGTTAAGTTTTACACTTTCCCTTCCTTTCTTTTGTGTGTAGTTGCATCGCCCTTGCCGGTCTTGCATATTTCCCTAACTTGGAAACGTGGCTGAATATAAATGGAATGGAGGGATGATGTTGAAAAGCTATTGCTGTGTATGACTTTGGAAGTTAAACCCCTGTCAGAGTAGATTTGATTGGATGGGAAGATCAGTGAGAGAGTGGTGCCATGATATATTCAAACCTGTAATGTAGTACTGGGGACAATTTTGTTGTGGCTATTGATCTGTCTATGGGTTTAGTTCACCATGTAGCATGTGTAAATAAGACCTGTATTTGCGGGTTTCCCACTTTCCCTTGTAGTGGAGATCACATTTTTGGTTTAAGAAATACCATGCTAACTGCATATGTACTCCTAATCGAATGCTTTTGAGGTCCTATCTTTACTAAGATGACATCTTCAACTTGGGTATACTTTAATTAACCGTGAGCATTAGAATCATGCCTTTAACTAGGCAATTATTTTTCCTCCAGCCTTACTTTTCACTACCAGTGGAAACGGCCTTGTTTCTTTGTGGAGCCTTAAAAACATAGGTATACTTTAGGTGTTGGAAAATCAAAAATTCTTTTTATACTACGAACATCAACAGAGGTTATTTTCATGATTAGATTATTCATGGAGTGATGTGTAGGAAAAACAAAAAGAATTTACATGTGGTGTTCATGGATCTAGGATATGCATATGATGCTTTATTGGGGAAAGTAATATGGTAGGATCATAAATAGAAGAAATCTCCCATCATTTATTTCAAATGTATTGGATTTACTGGGTTAGTTAGGTTTGTTTCAAATGTGAAAAAAATGATGTATGACAAGATGCTGAGAAAGCATGCGAGGTAGAGATATTATTTCCCTCGGATTATAGATGATATATTCATAGTTCAATCTCATTTTGGGTGGAACGTATCTATCTACTAAGTATTTGATTTCTGTTATTAAGAGAGATCTTGAACCAAGAGATAAACCCTTGAAACTGAAAAAATCAATATCTTCAGCACCTTCAATAATTGGAGTCGTTTATACCAACTATCAAGCACACAATCATTACTCAATTTGATGGATAATGGCAGTTAGACTTGGTACGATTTACATGACAGCATGTTGGGCCATGGAAAGACAAAATGTATACAAATTGAGTGGCAGGAATGTAAATGAGATGTTAAGCATATAGGATATATCTTTTTATCCAGATTCTACCAAAAAGAATTGATAAACCAAATGAGCATTTTGGTGCAAGATGTGAGACATGGTGGATGATTCGCTTTTGGTGTATTATGTGATCAGAAGCGTTATGAAGCTTAAAAACAACTTCTATAGGACAGAGTGGAACATGCGATGATTCTCTGGACGATATGTTGGGCCACCAAAAACATGTGTGTGTGATATATGACAGTATTACGACATTCCAGATGGCATGACTTTTGATAGGAGTTCTTGGAGACGCTGGAGTAAGGGAGTAGATTTAAGGTAGGGACCTGTAGTTCTAGTGTGGATGGCAAATTGGCAATAAGGAAGAGGGTAGGACAGGGAGAGACTAGAGAGTTATGTATATATTTATATATATATCTTTGTGACCTGTTCTTTTGTCTCATTTTTGCTGCTTACTATGTGCTACTCTTTGTTATTAATTCCTGCCCTTCTCTTTTCCTGTTAGCTCACATTTTTGCACAAGCCGGGGGTCTTAACGGAAACGGCCACTCTACCCTTTAGGGTAGAGATCAAGTCTATGCACATCTCACCCACCATGCTTTTTAGCGATATACTGTGTATGTTTGGTTTGGTTTGGTTTTGTTAATGCTCCATGTTGAAATTCAAACTTGTTATATTGTTACTATGGCATTCTCCCTCATTTTTAATCCATGGGTTTGGATGTAGTTCTTGCCCAAAAAAGGAGGGACACCAAAGAAAAACGAGATTGTGTTCACTGCGCCAACTGGGGAAGAGATCACCACCAGGAAGCAGCTGGATCAGTACCTGAAAGCACACCCTGGTGGGCCCAAAATCTCGGAGTTTGACTGGGGAAGCGGTGAAACTCCGAGGAGGTCTGCAAGAATCAGCGAGAAGGTAAAGGTTAGCCCCCCACCACTAGAGACTGAACCGGTGCCAAAACGGGCTAAAAGGTCTTCAAAGAAGGATAAGAAAGAGAAGCCCGAAGAAGAAACCCCAGCCAAAGAAGAAAAAGCTGCAGGAGAAGATGTTGATATGCAGGAAGCAGAAAAGAACAATGAGAAACAAAAAGAAGAGCCTCCTGTGAAAACCACAGAAGAAGATGCCGAAAAACAAGAAGAGAAGGACGTCGCCCCTGAGGAGAAAGCTGACAAGGATGAAGGCCCAGAAAATGAGCCTGCAAAAGAGGTTGAAGGCACATATGAAATTCCAAAAATACCCCTGTCGGAGGAAGAACCTAAGCCCGTAAATGAAGTCAACAAGGAAGTTGTTCCTGATGTCAATGAAGCCAACAAAGGAGAAACCGTGGTTGCACAAGATCAAGGGAACGGCAGTGTCATGGCAGAAGTGGCAAAGGGAGAAATCCCAGATTCACATGATGAAGCTAAGGCCGAGAATGATGGTGCCGCCACCACCACTGCTGCCACAGAGGGGCAAAAGGGTAATGTTGGGGATAAAGAGCAAGAAACAAACAAACCGGTGGAAGCAGCAGTGGAGAATGGTTGTCGTGTGGAGGCGGAGCCGTGGTAAAAGAAAGATAGGGTAAACACGAAACCATCCTTTGATATAGGAAGCATTGTGAAGTTGGTTGCAGGTTGACATGTAGAATGGTATGATGTGGGTGTGAATGTTGTGGTTAAATGTTTAATTTTACAGTGGATACAAGAAGATATTGTGTATGTATTTATGTATGTATAATCTCGTTGGCATAGTGTTAGGGATCATCGTGACTTCCCGTGTTGTCGTTACATCTACGATCGATAGGATCTTAGACCTTTTCTTATCTTTTGTTGTAATTGTTGTTGTTGCTGTGTTTAGGGGGAATTGTAGGTTGCAGATATCATACTTGTAACATTATCATGTAATAAGTGATCCTCCTTTACATTCCCATCTCTTTATTGCATGTTAATTTCTCATCATATGCTTCTATTTATTTTTCAGTTGATCTTTATTGTTTTTAAAACTGTTCCTTCATGTCGTCAAAATAGGTGTTGACACGGTTGAATTAGTGCATTACACATGTCAGATGATCAAGTGAATAGAAGGATGAGTAGGTTAAAAAGGTGTAATTATTCATTTTTTAGTTTCTTAAATGACTACGACCATTGATCAACTAATTTATGTTATCAACACTCGGATAATTATGTATATTTAAGGGTAAATTTTTTTTTCCTGAAAGGCAAGGGTAGATAAGTTACTTTTTATGAAAATAGACACATTAGGCCGAACGGTGTGGGAACCCCGCTCAGGGGGAAGGCCAAGTGGGGTGGTGGGATGCATGGTGAACACCGCCCCGCTGTCCGCTAGGATGGCACATTTCAATCCCACCGGGTTGGTAGTATTGTTATTAGGCCATCCACTATCGTACCACTCATACCACTCATACCAGCTGCCACATCAGCTGC
>LUCG01164615.1:0-16001 GCA_001633085.1 Carthamus tinctorius
TAATTTTAATAGTATAATATTTTTAGGGATAAAAGGTTTTATATTTCAAATGTTTGTTGATTTGTAAAAATAAACAGTTTTATTAATTCAGATTTCAGATTTTATAAAAAACAAACAGTTTTATAGATTCAAATTTCAGACTTCAGACGTTAAAAAACAAACAGTCTTATAGGTTCAGATTTCAGATTTCAGCACCACCTCTCATTTTTCAGACATGAAATCAGATTTCAGATTTCAGACCTCTTAAAAAACAAACAGCACCTGAGTTTGATTTCACTAGTGTAAAGTATAACCCAATACAAACTTGAATGCAATCATTCAAGGAATTGTTTGGTCAACCTGCAAATGGATAACTACAGTTATGCAAGTTGATCATTCAAATACGTTAGTGAAAAATCATAAGCACATTTGATCAATGAAGAGAGAGTTTAAGAGTATTAAATATGAATTTGAAGTAGTTAAATTAATAAGTGGATATATACTCTTAAAGGCTTGTGCTGATTATTCAAATTGAGGACTAACAAATGTAGTGGGAGCATTAACACTTTCTTTTGCCTTCTGTATACAATATCTTGTATATTTAGCTAATTGCGGTTTCTTGGTTTATGCAGATTTGATGATCTATGTTTGTATGCACAATTTGTTGTTATGTAGTTGTATGCATGCAAAATGAGATTCTGTGTATATGTACGACATGATGTCTGATTTAGCGTCTATGCCTATATATAACTATATAATCAGTAGAATTATTAATATTTACTGTTAAACAAAACGAAGCTGACCATTTTTCTTGCTTAATGCAGATCTCTTGACCAAAGATTACAACTATGACCACAAGTTTGTATTATCGGTTCCTGGATCTACTCCCATGGTATGAGTGTGATCATTGATTATGTCTAATTTCCATTCCAAATACATGCTTAGGATTTAAGGAATCTATTTAATCAGCCCAAGTTGATTTTGGAGTTAACCTAGGGTGGATAAAAGTAGGAAACTGCTTGTGTAGCTGATGTGAACTGAATCAAATTAATAGGCTGATTGTATTGATATGGAATGAAAATAGGTTTACAAGCTTTCGAGAGGCTTGTTCTCTCCCAAAACAGTTTCCCGCTCAATTGATTTCACAAAACAGAATGAATAGACTCATGACCAGCTACCTTATTTATACTACTTCTAACCCACCGACTTTGACTAATTGACTTAACCAACTTTGACTACTTGACCTCAAAACTCAGGGTACAACAGTAGCTTCATGTTGTCGGTGTGTGACAGATGGGTGAAGCAAAAACCTAACTAAATGTCTGATCATGAAACTTTAACTTGTTACACACTAACATACATGTATATGCATTTATAAGTGTGTATGTATACACACATATGTATGCATGCATGCATATGTATGCCCATGTACAGACATTTGCAGGCAATGGGTTAGTGAGCATGAGAGTTTTAGGTCCATTTGTCAAACCTAAAAACGCCTCCCGTAAGGCTGTAACATATATACAACTCACTCTAAAACGGTCTCCTTGGCATCTCTTGAATATCTTCATGCAAATCTCCTTCCATAATGGTCTATCCAAAGTGTCAGCTTTAGAGGTTGCCAAACCTTTTTATGTGGGAAAATGCTGCTGCCTATGTTTGTTTTCAATCAATACGACCTTGACCTTTTACTTGGGGTACCCTCTTTCTCAATACTGTCCATCTTCAGATGGACTATTGTTAGTGTCTCCCCTAAATCATAACAGATCCCAGTGTTATCCTGATTCTTCAACATGTGAGATTTCCTTATTTATTGTGTTATGTGACATGATAATATGTATTGTATTCTCTTCCGCATGTATTTGAAGATGTTTGTCTTGGAACTCAAGATGGATAAGACCCGAAGTTCATTACCATATATCAAAATTCATTTTTTTTTGTTTGGGCATGTTCATGTTTATTGGTTTGCTTGTTTCTTATCATAATCTGCCGAAATATTCCGCTCATCTTGGATAACATTCACTATTGTTCTGTTTTGATACTCTTCTTTTCTTTCAGGGGTTGACAGCTACTGGTTTGAAAAAAGGTCAAATTTTTCTTGGAGATATAAGTGCTCAGTACAAGAGCGGCCGGACCATTGTAGACGTAAAAGTTGATACATATTCAAATGTAAGGACTGTGGACTTTGCTCTCAGAATCAAGTGCTGTCTTTTTGTATCGTTTATGATGAAAACTTGTAGTCGTCTAATTGCTTCTTAGTTACCAAATAGTTGTTTGCCAGCAATATAACACAGCCAAATTGCATAGTTGGAAATTTTTGGCAAACAATGGCCATAATATGCATCAACCATATGCACTTTACAGTTAGTGGGGTGTATTTTGGCCCATTAGTTCTAGCTGTATCTATGTGTGTAATTAGATGCTTTTGTCGGATATTATAAGTTATCTTTATTTTGCAGGTTTCGACGAAAGTAACTGTTCATGAAGTAATGCCGTGTATGAAAACAGTATTAAGCTTTGATGTTCCTGATCACAAGTCCGGAAAGGTCAGTGATTTTCAAGTGTGGAATATAATATGATCTGTTTATGTTGTAAATAGGTATCTACTTCAATCATGAGTCATCCTGAAGAAAATCATTTTTCATTTTTTTTTTTTTTTTGGGGGGGGTTCACAATGCAAAACACTTCAGAGGATTATACACTTTTTGCTGCATTGTTTATAACTTATAGGGTGAACTAAAATTTCCAAAATAAAATCCAATGGGTGAACTTGTTATTTATGACAACTTCCTAGAAAAAAAACTGTAATCCCCACCAGTGGTCAGAAAAGAAAAATAACACATTTACGAATAAAATATCGAATACAATAAGTTACAATAGTGGGGGTTGCATAGAGGAAAGCAAGAGATCCTGTCAAAGAAGAATAATGGGTAATAAATAAATGTATCTGCAAGTTACGTATTGTGTGAAGAACTACAGCACAAATCCATTTACAGGGTAGAACATCGAAAGACCTAATAAAGTTTGTTCCATTTAAGTGTCTACCATAGTGCAATCACTATTCCAGAGAGGAGTGAGATTAGTAGTGGTCTTGTCTAGTAAGTATTGGAGGGCTGAGTAGTCAGTAGAATATGATGGAATGATCCTCCACTGCAAAACAACGATTTAGCAATTCGGAACCGAAGTGGTTCAAGCGACCGACCTTGTTTCAATCGCACAACTGCAATTTATCTGCAAGCTTCTAATATGATAGGTTAACACATCATTTATGCAGATATAAAAAATCTTTGAAGGGATTTATACATTTCTCCCACAGTCCAATGAATTTGGCAGCATTTTCATTTCCGAATGTTCTTGCTATTTTCTCTTTTCTTTAGTCTTGGAATAGATTGATTTTATTCTGAATAGACTTCTTTACCCTTGTTTTCTTCTGGTTGCTAGTACTTTAAAAGTTTGGGGTGTTTGACAGATCGGAATTCCTCCTACCTAGTTCGGAACTGAGTTTGTCCACAAGGGTAATTTACTAAAGTAATTTCATTCTTAGTAGCAACCCATGTCTATAACTACATGTTTGTGGGAGATGGGGTTCTTTTACCCCGGTGTTTTGGTGGTGGGACGAAGGGGGATTACCATAAATTAATTTATTTTTGTACACCCTGTCATTGTCCATTGAACAAATATGCCAAATGTTCAATCTCTCATACACCAAAACGTGTACAAAATGTGCCACTGAAGACCCATTTATATATAATCACATCTATTCTTCTACTGGTTGCAGACGACCAGCATCAAACTTGCAACTTCTTTTTGTACAATTTTTTCATATTCTCTTATGCCAGTTTTACCCTGGGAATATGGGTTAATTATGTTTCTTGTGTAGCGAAAAGCTACTTGGGTCAATTTCATAGTCTTTTCACTAATTTGTGAGTAAACCAAATTATCATTTCTGGATTGAGGAAGGTTCGGAATTGGTCACTGAAAGCTTGTTTTGCAGTTAACAAGTTTTTTTTTAAATCTTTGGTGGGAGTTATATTGCTTTCTGGGTTTTTTAGATTGATCTATCATTCTGCACAAGTAACTGATATCTCATGGTTTTAGGATGGGAATCTGAATGTTTATTTTGTATCAGAAAGTGTGTTGTTGAGGAAGACACATTGTTTTGAGAGTTTATAAATGTTCAAACTATGAGGATGGTTTTCGTTGATATGCAAGTGTTGTGAGCAATATTTTGTAAATAACGCTGTGAGCGAACTTGTTCTCTTTATGGCTCATTTCATGAACTCTTATTAAAGATGTGTTTGTATTTGGTCTCAGCTTGATGTTCAGTACCTTCATCCCCGAGTTGCCATTGATTCTAGCATAGGGCTGAATCCGTCCCCAGTTTTAAATGTCGCTGCAGCAGTTGGTGGCAAGGACATACTTCTTGGTGGTGAAGTTGGATTTGATACTGCCTCTGCTTCTTTCACCAAGTACACCGCTGGGATAAGCTTTAACAAGCCCGACCTTTCTGCTGCCCTTATATTGTATGTTTATCCAAACCAACCTCACTTTTGCTTTCTGTAATATTCTCTATTTGCAACTCTTGGTGCTAGCAATCCCATGATATGGGTAAATAGGTAACTTCAACTTGGAAACTCCCAAAAAAGGAATTGCATTGTAAGGTAGAGACGAGAAGAAACCCGATCTCGCCAATTAGTTATCTTTACTTTAAGGGTGTGTTTGGTACGTGGGACAGGACGGGATTGAACATGACCGACACAAAATTGGTGGCATAGGACAAGATTGATAAATTACTAAACTACCTACGCGAATTAGAACACTAAAAGTTTGTATATTCTTGCACCTGCCTGCCTACCTGACGCACCCTAAAGAAATTCTTCGGCCATTTGTTATTGATGCTATTATTAGCGTATTTAACGATGATGTTGAAAATGCAGGATGGATAAAGGGCAAACATTGAAGGCATCGTATGTACACTCTGTGGATGCCTCGAACAACACTCAAGTTGTTGCTGAGATGACACATGGGTTATCTACGTTGCAAAACAGTTTCACGATCGGAAGTGCTCACGTTCTCGACCGTTACAACACGGTCAAAACCCGGTTCTCCGACAACGGAAAAGTTGCAATGGTGTGCCAACGAGAATGGCGACCGAAGTCGTTGATAACCTTTTCGGCGGAGTATGATACCAAGAAAACCGAAGCAGCCCCCAAGTGGGGTCTTGCACTCGCTCTCAAGCCTTGATACACGGTTTGAAGGTGGATTTGTTCTTCCCATTTCTTACGATTGTTAGAAGCCCGCAGAGCCGGTGACGAAATCATTTTGAAACATTTAAAAAGGGTATATTGATTGATGCTTTAATTCGATTTGGGAAAAATTGACCCATTTTTGGTAATATTCATGTTCATGTAGTGGGGGCATACTTACATGCTGCAATTGGAATTGTACGTTAGATTGTGATGAATGATACCTTTTCAGTTTAATAATCACCATGATCATGTTTTTAGATATCATTTTCCATTTTTCTTTTTCTACTCTGCAAAGTTGCAATAAAGGCTAATATTTTGTTGAAGTTTATATAAGTTAGTATGTTTGCTCGATAAGGTAAGTGATGTTTGATAATCACTTGGTGTGTATCTCGGTTTCGAAATACATTTGTACGTAGGTGGTGTTAACGGGTTGAGTTGTAGGTTATTTGCATTCGGTTTGAAAAAATATAAGTAGAATCAATAACTCTTAAACCTGATTTATGAATATATGAACACGTTGAACTCGAAAAAATATCAACTTTTGAACTAGCCTAGTCTAACATTGGTGTTATGGAGCTTGATTTGTTAAGTTATACAGGTTTTAGTGTGTGTTCAAGATAGACTCAAGCTCTGCAATTATTAGATCGAGCTTGAGTAGCCTGTTAAAACTCAACTCTTTTACTATGGGGCCTTTGGGGTCCGTGCGTTTCTTGAATGCCTATTGCACTACAATAAAATCATGTTTGTAGGACACTAAAAATGTTTGAATGCCATAGTATTTATAGAACTTTAGGTTTATAGAACCAAACATTTATGTATCTTGCGTAAAAATGTTGCAATAAGTTTATGACCATTTTGGAGTCTTAAGGATATTTTTGATGTAAATTGTACTATAATTCTTTTTTATGACATTATTTGAGAAAATGTCTTATAAAACAAATATTCTACGGTAGTTGTTTTTCTTGCTTATAGTAAATTTATCAAAAGTGACCTATAAAAAACTAATATTACACTTTATTAAGTATTAACCATAAGGATGGTGGCATACTGGCAAATGACCTAGGGGAATGTGTTAGAATATCCCATCCACCTGGGTTCGAATCTAGGCGTGCACACCTTGTGGCCAGGCTTAGTCTCGGACGGCCGAAACTTAATTTCTAAATTGCCAATGATGTAGTCTAGGCTTCGGATGAACCTTATCATGGCCAGGCTTAGTCTCAGACAGCCGAAACTTAATTTCTAAATTGCCAAGGATGTAGTCTAGGCGAAACCTAGATGAACCTTATCAAAAAATAAAATAAAAAATATTACACTTTATTTTATAAAGTGTTAAAGAACTTACTAAAACGTCTAATAGTATCTTATAAACTTGATGTAATGTCTTAATATAGGACAAACAATTATTTGACCCTATAAACCTAAGTTCTTCAAAAAATAGTATATTACTTCAAAATTCAAGTTCTTCGTTTCATGTTCCAAACAAAGAGAACCATTTGGGAGAAAATAACAAGAGCTCGGAAGCAACATCAAGTGGTTCGATCCAACCAACAATCGAATTATTGTATGCATCATATCATTTTTAAGCGATTAAGATTAAATATGATTGCTACAATATATAATAAATTGAAAAATAACAACATTCTTTTAAAAGATTTTTGTCAGCTTGTTTATGTGCATTTTTCATTCATCTTTTAGCCTGCCAACCTTTTTACGGCTCAATAACTTTTCCAATAGTAAGGGAATGTTATTTGCATCCCTATGACTATGGATGTCAAAATCAGGCCAATTTGTGTATTAAAAATGTAAAGAGTATGTTTTAATGTTTATATGTATGAGGAAAAAAACATTTAGTAGGATATTTAAATCTTTACCATGATTACACATTTATAGGATATTTACCTATACTATCAATACTTTTAAGTTTTACATTTTTAAAACTCTTAATTGTTTAAGAACACCAAAATTTAATCATTATGTACAAATCATTGTTACATGCAATAAGTTCCATTTAATCATTTTCATGAAAAATACTACTAGAATCTTAAATAAATTTTGGCCACTCATTTCAACCTTTTGGTATCAATGATCAAGTTTTTGAAAAAACCAAATGAAGAGTAATTCAGAAAGATTTAAATTATTTAAAACATGATTTATTTTTAATTGTTTAAGTTATACAAAAAGGACATTTTATTCATGATACCCATATCAGAGACAAATGACTGAGCTTTGAATAGGAAAAAGAGTGGATCTGCAGGGTCCCAAATGAATTAGCTTATTTGAAAAAGGCAAACGGATACTGTCGGGTCGGGTGAATTCAATAAGAGACACCTGTTGGCATTCCAGCCTTCCTTCGCCTTTCATGGCCACATATCAGTGCATCCGACACATACACGTCATGGACATCCTGCTTTTCTATGTTCTAGAGACTTGTATGTTTATATTTCTTTTTAATTTTTTAAGTTGATCTTTATTATATAATACAATATTTATAACTTATTATTACATACAAACAAATTACTAATACGTTCAAATTTTATGAGCTAACATATACTCACTTGTAAACATATTTAAATAAATAATAAGATCTTATCAACTAATACAACAAATTACTCTATAAAACTAATAATCAACAGAATAGTCTTTCATTGCCGTAAACCCACACGAATTCATCAAATGAAACTAAAAGACAATATAGAAATGTATTTTACCAGATACACTTGTAGTTTTATAAATACTTCTAATTAAAATCGTAAAAAATGTTTGGTGAGGAATCGGACTTGACATTCGATCATATACAATTTGCTTTACACCAAAATATAACAACAGTAAATTATAAGTTAATAGAATTTGACTTGAAATAATTCATTAATAATATACAATCAGTCAAATAAGCGAAAACTTTTTCTTATAATGTAACCCACACCGACACAAATTAATTCATAGACAGATCTAGAAAATTTTTAGAATGGTTGCACCAACAAACTATCATAAAATGAAATAAATTTTAATTATAAAATACGATTTTACTAACACAAATATAAGAATTTTTTTTTTATTTTTAAATACTAAATGAATCTTTTTGAAAGACAAATTGCGACCGCAAAAGTTTAGCCCTGATAAACTCAATATCCATAACTGTTATATACATCTGGAAGTGAAGCCTAAGTAGATGAGATATTCCACGACATCTGTAAGGACCACAACCACTGTCACAACACTAAATGAATCTTACCCATTAACAGATGTATCTATTTGAAGCTAAAAACTATCAATGATTTGAAATTTGGAAGGTTCAATTTGTTATTACTCTAATTTTGGAGGGTTGTAGTTGTGTAATGTTTCAACATGATATGAAATTTTCACTTCCATACCACAAGAGTTGTTTGAAGATGATGATTTGTTGAAACCATTATTACAAGCTCTAAATCTCTCCTGCAATTACAAACACTATTCATTCTCCTTCATCAACCAACATTTTCACAAAAAGGAATAACCTTTATCATCATCCATCATACTACCACACAAGATTTAAGCAGCAGCCTTGGCTACATCTGCAATGGTTTTTGTGTCGAATATCTCGATCCAGTACTCGTCTGGATCTTTGATGAACGCAATCCCTTTCATTTTCCCTGCAACATTTCCCATTTTCATATATGTATAAATACACCAATTATTGTCGATTCCAAATCAAAAAAATTCTGTTCTGTTTCTTGTAACCAACACGACATTAAAATCTAGAGAAGTGAAGTTACCATCATTAGGCTTTTTGACAAACGGAACACCTAATTTTTCAAATCTCTCACACGCCTTGTAAACATCACCAACTGTTATACCAATATGTCCTGGAGGCATGAAAGAAGCATGTTAGTTGCATCAAAGAATAGTTGAATCTCATAAACATTCCTCACAGCTTATTTGGTCAGCTATACATGACTGTTTGGTAGTGGCTTAGTGATATAGAAAGTGACTTATTCAATAAGCTTCTAGAAGGAGCTTCATGCAAAAAGTCAAGTTTTTTCCAGACCCACCCCTCCCAATTAAAAAAATGATCCTTTCATCTATGAAATAACCCTCCCAAACAAAAATCTTCCCAATCAAAACAAACGGATTAATCCACAAAGACAGCTTTATCCATTCAATACGCGATGGAAAACCAACCAAGCAGCCCCTAAGATGTGTTGCCATTCTGAGAGGCCAGTAACAGAAAATGTGTTGCCGTTCTGAGTGGCCAACTACTGAATCTTGTATTTTTTTTGTGCTTATTCAAAGCTCTTAGTATTTTTTACTGAAGTCTCAAGAAGTAAATTTTCTGACGAGGAGTTCAATTTCCACCCTCAAATTGTGTCCATTTCGACTTGGCATATTGACTAAGCAGAGTTGATTACATTCAACAGGAAGTTACATCAGTCATTTTCTAGTTCACTTTGTAAATAACATAATATTGATGAACTTGCTAACAAGCTCCTAATTATCAAACAACTAAATCCACATGTTAGAGATTTCCATACCGAATCCTCGAGGTTCAGAGTTCCCATTATGGTACGTTATGTTACTATTCTCCTTCTCGCTGCCCCAGTTGCTGGAAAAGTGTTATCAAAAGGTTAGATTTAGATATGGGACATGATATGAATGGAGAAAAAATGAAGAAGAATGCATGAAGGTATCTCGCACTGTGTAAGCTCAATCGTGGCCTTTTGACTGAATGTCCATGCAGTTCGCTCAGTTGGATCTTTTGGAGCAGACGAGGTATCCTGTGGGGGAGGAAGAAGACTCGGGAGAATTCATGAAAAGGTCAATGAAGCAATTGCATACTCAGGTAAACAAAATGGCACGCCTCGGATTACATAGAAAAGAAATGTTCATGCTAAATTAGTGGGTAGTACTAGGCTTTAATGAATCACCTCATAGCCCATAAAGTACAAGCTAAATTTCATATCTGGAAAATCCAGCCGCTTAAGCAATCTGCAATTAGAAAATGAGGCAAAGATCACCAAGAAAGTTCAACTCTTTCTTCATAATATAATTGATGGTTCCAGATTTCTTTTAGAATTCTACGCCTTTAGACTAGTTACCATATTGGTTTATCATCCTTGTATCTTTAATGGTCTACAGGAATAAACAGAAAAACGAAACCTTAAAAAAGTAAGGGCATAAGTTAATAAGACAACGCAACATGTACAGGTGACAGAGGCTAAAAGAACTTGAGGGAATGAAGAGCAACAGCATAATATGTAAACAGGTGTAGAGCCACTTATGTTAATGCAAATATTAGTGTCGTCTTCTAATCGAAACTATCGAGATGGGTCAATTACTCTTTAGACCGACCTTGTGAGAACTTAGTGGTTTATAATATCTAACATTATTTCAGATGTAGAGAAGGGGAGGCTACACATAGTACCCCCAGCCCTGACATTTGGGATCCCATAAAAAGGCATTCAAGAAGGTTAAGTATTTAATATTATTACACATTACTAATTACTAAAAACATGTCTGTTTAAAATTCAAGCAAACATCAGAGTGACCAAATACATACACCAGAATGCCTGCAACATCAACATATGTAGATGTGTAGACCATGATGTAAGATATACACAACTATAAAGTGTATACCGCTATAATCCATCCATCCCAAAATAAATGCCCGATCTGATACTGGAATGAATCCATTCTAGCACCTAAACATAAATGCCAAAGACCAAATTGGACATTTGATTTAGGACACACAGAGTGTAATAAGTACATGAAACAAGCAGACTTACGACATTCCCAGGACTTCTGAGTAGAACTTAAGACTGACTTTCGGATCTTTAATTCGATACATCTGAAGAACAAAAGTACATAGTTAGTGCATTCTCTAGAACCATTCAACTCCTTTTCATACATAATAATCTCAAATAAATAGTTGTATTTGGTATGGTAGTCAACCAAAATATAAGAGCTTTTTTTCTCTTCTATGTTTTACTACCTTCTTGTGATTACCTATTTCCTAGTGTTAGGCATTGAACCACATAAAGGAACCACATGAGGTGATCATTAACTCAAAACACCTTCCCTCACAAAGTCTTGTACAAAAGAAGTAACTCAAGCATCAACACACAATATACTTAGGCTATGTTTGGCAAAAATAAGCTAGCTGATTAGCTAGTACATGTTTGGATGGACCATAAGGTAGTTGAAGTAGCGTTTCAGAGCTTTTTGTAGTTTTTTTTCCAATTATACCTTATTAATATTAATTATTATACCCCAAGATATTATTTTTGGTGATTTTACATATTCATAAGCCAGTGTTTGCCAAACATAATTTATTCATAAGCTAGCTTATCATCTACCAACTAGTTTATCAACTACAAGCTAGCTTATAAGCTAGTTTGCCAAACATAGCCTTAATTACTACTATAATGGAGTAATACCTTCACCACACCTTACTCTCTTTAATCTCTATTAGAATTTCAGAAATTGGGAGTGGAAGTTTCGATATTATTCATGGTCTCTTATCATCACACAATCGCTATCTCAAAGGTTCAATATCCATATCCTGTTTTTTCATACAGTAAAGTCACGATTCAAAAACAATTTGATAAAATACCGTTTGTTGCATGAAGTATCCCTTGGTTTCTTCATCAGGTGCTGTACTTCGTAGCCCTGGGTTATTCGACGGCGATTCTTTCGATTCCGAAGCCGAAGAAGCCATTGACGATGATATCAAACGACGTCGATTCACAAAAACCTGCAACAAAATCAATACAGAGAAACCGAAGATTGAGATCGTTAGTAGAGCTAGGTTTAGCTCAAATTCTCGATGTATAACTTTGAACCTGTATCGGAGATTTAGTTAAAATAGAAGGAATCGGAGATGCATAATGATAGGGAGCCAATCGGAGTGAAGGAGAAAGAAGAGATAAGGAACTCGTGATCACAGAAACCGCCATTAAAGAGATAAGAAAGCTTACTGTGTGAATTCAGAGGTGAAACGGCCACCAGATGAGAAGAATGCCGGCGATTAAACGGTGAAATGAAATGCGAAATATTTTCATTTATACCCCTTGAGAATAATTTATTTGTATTTACTCTCCCTGATGTATACTAAGAAGCAAAAATAGTCCTTGAAACTGTGACATATTGCATTTTATACCTCTTGAGAATAGTTTATGTGTATCGACTGTCCCTGGTAATTACAAAGAAAGCCAAAGTAGTCCTTGAAATTTTTTATATATCACCGAGATTCCCTGCAATTTTTGTTGGGGAGTTTGATAACTTCTCGTCCATTTTTTTTGAACGGCAGATCAACTCAGACACACGTTCCCGCGGTATCCAGGATTCATTCGAGCACCCGACTAATCCGCGTCGGTCTCAAACCGGCCCAAAACCTGGGTAACACCACTTGTTGTTGCGGAGTTTCGAACCCTAGTAGGCATGGATACCATCCACTCCCCCCCCCCTCCCCCCAAGGATGTTACTTCTACCACTAGGCTAGACAAGCTTTTTTAACTTCTGATGCATTTAGTTTAAGGAATATGCATCGATGAATTTGTTGGAATTTAATAATAAAAGAAAAGTTTGGAAGGTTGTCCCACATCGGTGAAACAATGAAAGATGAAAGGGACTTCAAGCCTATAAAAAGGGATCTAAGGCTAAGGTTCTAAATCATCTTAGTAAAATACACTTTAAATATTTTATTCTTTCTCTTATTGGTCTCTTGTTTTAAAGAGTATAAATGTGTGAGTTAAATCTTTGAGGGTGTGAGTGTTATTGGTGAGGCTTGAGAGATTTGAGCTATGTGATTGTAATAATTTTTCACATAGTGAATCCTCTTTTTCCCATGTAAGTTCTTGTCATTTTCCTCTATAAATGTTCTTTGCTTCTTTTTTTTTCTTTCTCTATATATTGGTTCATTGCCTTGGGTTGTTGCCTTGGGTTGTTGGAAATATTGAGACCAATTTCTCAACATTCTTGTCCATTGAGTTTAAGGAATATGCATTGGTAAATAAATTTCAAAAATTTTGTTTTGTCTTCCTTAGATATTCTCTAGTTTCTTTTGAAAGTCTTTATGTTAATGCTTGCTAAAACAAGTTGTTTTGTTTGAGAATAATCGTTTAAGCATTTATTTAACTATAGTTTATTGTTTATAGATTTTTTTTTTGAAAGGCATAGCGACATCGAACCAACGAACGACTACTACAAACACACATGCACGCCTCTTCGACGGTATCGTGCATCCACTGACAACCCACTAATCCGCACGCTGTCCTGGCCCAGGTTACATTGGACCTAGAGCCCAACCACAGTCTTTGACTAGGCTAGGAGGGGGGGGGGNAAACTAAGTACTTCTCTTGCCCTCAATTGTCTCCCCTTAAGATCGAATCTAAATAGACTGGGATCCTATAAGGTAGCGTCATCTAAATGTTTTTGTTTATAAAAAGCATGAAGTAAAATCGATGACATTTCCGGTCTCTTATAATTATCAATGTAATATATGTATGAAAACTAACATCAATTATAATGCTAGTAGATTATTTATTGTCTTTGTATGAAATGCACAACATTGTTTTGCATATTGTCTTACATAATCATTATGAGTTATCTGAGTTTTAGAGGTGGTTTACTTAAATACTTATTCGGTGAGTATTTATCGGTAACATTAAACACTATCACCTATTATATCAGACATTATTTTAGTTTCTCAAAACAGTATCGTATGCAACAATTTACCCGATATGCTTTTACCAGGTAAGAGTTGTCGATCTCACTTACAGGGTAAGACTCTTGGTTCATGTCATCGCTCTTATCGGGTAAGCGTTGAGTAAACGGCCCCTTAGAAAAAAGAAATTGATCATCATTTTAATCAAGGTTATAAATGATGTAAGGTGTAGTGTGGTGGTGACACTGTGCCTTAAACCTTTATGAGTCACAGTAAAGCTATGACATTTTCAAGCATGATTTATAACATCAAATTTTTGATTCATATATAATATTTTATATATAAAGGGAAAGTAAAAAAAAAAACTTAACAAACCATTCCATTTTGAATTATTAAATTCTTAAACTATTTTATTGAATAATATAACCATTAAATTTTCTCATTTTAAATGATTAAGTTAGTGAACTATTTTTTTGATGGAAAACCTTATTTAAATTTTCCATTTTAAATGATTAAGTCTTTGAAAGTTTTTTTTTTCAATAAAAAACTTTTAGATTTTTTTTTTTCACTTATCTCCTTTTAACTCAAACTGATTTAGTTTTTCTTTTACTTAAAAACATTCTTAGTTGGTTATAGATAGTTTTTTTTTTTGTTAAAATGATATAGATGATCAATTTTTTAAAGTTTGAAGGTTTATTTGCTTAAAAAAAATGTTCAGGAACTTAATCATTCAAAATGAGAAAGTTTAATGGTTTTACATTCAAAAAGATTGTTTAGAGACTTAATCATTTAAAATTTAAAAGTTTAATGATTTTTCATTCAAAAAAACATGTTAGAGACTTAATCATTCAACATAAGATAGTTCGTTGGGTTTTGTTTTATACTATTAGTCAACAAGTCAATAGCAATAAGTACGTATTAAAAACTAGCATATAAAACATTAAAACGTAAAAGAAATCAAATATCGTATTATGAAGACTGCTCATGCATTAGGCCATAGCAAGCCACGAGCCCAACGTAACATGGAACACAAATCTTATATCATAGCGGGCTATGTGACAATGTTTTTAGAATAGTACTTTTAATTGGTTATTAATCCTTGAAAAAAAGAAATTAGTAAATGAATAAATGACAATCACCATCACTAATTACCATCACCAGCTAATTTTGTTCCCCACTTAATTATTTTGGCATATTAAATAATAAAGTAAAGTCAAAGATGAATACATCTGTCGGTAATTTGTCGTTGACCATTTTTGAAAGTATAGTTGAATTGCAGGTGTATGAAAGATAATTGTTAAAGCTGACGTGACACAATTGAAAGTGTAAATGAATTGTAGGAATGTGGATGGTCTCAAATTTCCCGACGATTTTACTTTTAGTTTTATTTTCTTATTTGATTTAAGTTTGTGAAACAATTGTTCTGATTAAATATATAAATTATAAATTGTACAAAAATTGTTTAGTAAACAATGTCTAAGAAACTAATCAAATTGTGGACTAAAATACCCGACAAAAATTATGACTCTGTCTATTAGCGACCACTTCCTGACAGATTACCGTGACAACCATTCATTGATAATCCATTGTACAAAAACGATTACTGTATTTGTTAAAACACAAAAAGAAAAAAACATATATTACAGTTCCTAGATTTAATTTGTAGTTTTACTCAAATGTTAATTGTTTATAAAGCATTTCACGTTTAATTGCAAGATAATCGTTATAGTTTAAAAAGTGCAACAACAAAAAAACATATACTAGCAAAGAGGTACTATAATCTCGACTTGAACCTATGGCTAAAACAACCATTGAAGTCTCAAATCGGTTGGACAACAACTATTTGTATCAATGGTGAATTCTATCCCCACTCTCCTTACAGGGTAGAGATGGGCATCCGGTCTGGGCCTGGCCCGAGCCCGACGAAAAGCCCGGCCCGGCCCGACCCGACCAAAGCCCGACGGTCCTAGCCCGGGCTTAGTTTTGGAAGTTTTTAAGGCCCGGGCTTAGTTTTGGAAGTTTTTAAGGCCCGGCCCGGCCCGGCAGGCCCGGTCCAAGGCCTGGCCTAGCCTGGTCCGTTTTCAGTGGCATTTTCGTAATTTTTTCAAACTTTTGAAATATAATTATAGTCAATT
>LUCG01164893.1:0-22583 GCA_001633085.1 Carthamus tinctorius
TATATATGGAGAGGTTCAAACGAGAAGTGTAAGAAAAATGAGAATTAGAGATGATCCTAGCCCTTTGTCCGGTTTAATATTTGCAGCTTTAACTGTGAAGCACCAAATAATTTCTCATATGCAGAAGACAGAGGGGTAGTTTCATAACTTTTATAAATAGACGACAAACAAGTTCATTTATGAACTCGTGATTGATATATTGAATTACACTGATTCATATGCGTATATATAATCATGAAGTTCTTATTCCCTTTGAATCCATGTCACTTTGCAGATCTCAATTGGTTCAATATTTACCGTAAATCAAGATGTTCATCGAAGTATTTCACAGGCAGCTGACTCCATAGGCTTGAAAGAAACACCTGTTTACAAAGTCACAATCGGTTACCAATCCGATTGGATCGAAAATTCTCGGGTTAGATTGCTTTCTAATCTCTGTTACTTGATTCATTCAGACAACTAAATCCATGCACGGCTTCATTCAGTGTAGTCTTCATTTAGTATATAAACTTACGTTTGCAGGAATCTTTCCATCCCGTTGAAGTTACGGAAGGACTTTGGATTGTCCCCGAGTGGATGACTCCCCCGGTATGATTTCATCTGTTCTAGCCAACCGTACCAAATACGGTCTGCTTTACACCTTGAATCATAGTTTTAAAATGTCTGTGATGGAGGAGGTATCCGATCTCTTATAAGGCAACCTTCGTTTCCCCTAACCAATTTGGGATCTCACAATCAATAATCGTCTTAGGGTGCCATTGTCCTTGCTGGCATACCAGCCCGGTTTCATGGCTCTGATACCATTTGTAACATCCACCGATAAATGTATAAGAAGTTGTCTGATTTATCTACACCTAGTTTTTAAGAAGTTGTAATTTTGTAATTGGGATTGGGCAGCAGGATCTTGAAGCAACAATTATAAGTTTAAACCCTGGGCTGGCATTCGGAACCGGAGACCACCCTACTACCAAGTTATGTCTCTTGTTATTACGTGGTTTAATCAAAGGCGGAGAAAAAGTTTTGGATTACGGCACCGGTTCCGGGATTCTTGCGATTGCAGCGCTAAAGGTAATTCCGCGCTACAACATCCATCCATCCATCCATCCACGTTCGGTTTTTCACGGAAACGGTCGTTCTACTATTTGATAGTAGAGGTCAGGTCTGCCTACGTTCCACCCCATATGCCACCTTTGGGTGGGATATTCTGGGCTCAGTTGTTTGGTATAAGAGCATCTTCAATATAATATCTCTAAAATTTAAGATTTTTCTTGCTTCAAAAGACTACACAAAACAATCTCTAAAGTCAAGAAAAATTGAGATTGAAAGAAATTTTCTCCATATTTGGAGAGATGATAAATCTTAAAAGTTAAATTTTGATGGAGAAAGGACATTTAAATCAATATTTTATAAAGTTTATGTGATATTAAATATTTTAATAACATAATTGATGCTATAAGCTCCAAAATGGAGAAACTATTGAAGTTGGATGCAACACACACACACACACACACACACATATATATATATATANATTTTCTCTGTTGTCACGGGAGAGCATGACACGTGTTCCCATTTGTCCCCATTCATCATGAATAATGAACGTGAATCTCTTACACAATTCATAACGAATATCTTGTATGTCTGGGACACATGACACGCTCTCCTCTGTCCCTTGATTCACAACAGAACACCATGGTAACTGTTCATCTGAATGGTATGCACATGCGCATACAAATAATTTGTAAGCAATTTGCCAGTATGCACATGTGCGTAGCATGCACACATGCATTAAAACCGAAAAACAACTTCAATTACTTATATGCACATGTGCATATAGATGAGTGGTTACCTAAGTGTTCCTCAGTTTTTCAAAATTTTGGGGGGTTGGATAATTTGCATATGGCTTGTTCAGTTGTTCCCAAGTTGAGTTATGAATCTTGAATATAGTTTGGTGCAGCTTCATCAAGAGGGTTGGATATAGATCCTCAAGCCATTACAGCCGCACGCCATAATGCCGAACTCAACAACGTAGGCCCCGAAAAATTGCAATTGCAGCTTCTTCCTAATAACACCGATCCGTTGTCGACTGGCCAATGGCAGTGGGCAGCCAAGGGTGACGAGACTGCTGCTTTAAATGGCGTCGAAATGATGTCCGAGAAAGAGATGTATGATGTGGTGGTTGCAAACATTCTTTTGAACCCTTTGCTAGATTTGGCAGATGAGATTGTTTCTTATGCCAAGCCTGGTGCTGTAGTAGCTCTTTCTGGTATTATATTGGACCAGGTATCTCTTCTAACTCCCGTAAATATTTCGTGAATTTCACCAAATGTGAGGAGTGTGTATCTTCCGTATACATACTTCAATATATTACACATATATATATATGTGTGTGTGTGGAGGTTCAAACGAGAACAACTCCGTTTTGCAAAAATGAGAGAACACCCTTATCACATGCGCTAATACACGTGAAGGGACCTATTGGTGTGCAGACGACGTGCCCTGCAACTTAAGTCAAGCCAAAGGTCGTTTGCGTCTCTGATTTGGTATCACATGTGATGGATTATAGTATCATATTAAAAGCACCTTCATCACGTGTGATAATACATGTGAAAGAGCCTGATTAGTGCAAGAGCGACTTGGCCCGCAACCTTGGTCACACCAGAGGTCATATGCGTCTCTCTGATGCATCACATGTGATCGAATATAATACCACACATGATTAACTATGTTAAAGAGTGTTCTTGCGTTCTCATAAAACGAAGATGTTCTCGTTTGAACCCTTCTCAATATCCACGACTTATTCATGATGTATATACCCACCTAATTATTCATCACACCTTTTCGTTATTGAATAATTCATGGTTCCCATATGAATATGTTCCTAGTTCTTTTCACATGAATTTAGCATAAATCAGCAACGCGACTTAATGGTGTTTTTGTCTTGTCTTAGGTACCAACCGTTACAGATCGATACTCGAATCTTTTGGAAGGCATGACCGTGTCGGAGATTGATGATTGGGCTTGCATAAGTGGAACAAAGAGGAAGGTGAAAGAGTAGTGATAGGTTATAGTTTTATAAACATGAGATGAAGGTTGGTTTGTTGAGTTCAAGAAATCTTGGAATTTTTTTGGTACTACTTTAGGGCACATAACTAAACTATGCCATTAATTCTCTCATGTCCATTGTGTGTGCAATTGGTTCAAAAGGATTATATTTACAGAAATTTACATCAAATATGGAGAAAACCCACGGTTATTTTGTAAACCGGGAAAAGGCTACAACCTCATGCAACCCTCATCTAAAGTCCAAACTATTCATTTAGATTTCTCGTCGATTCTCTAAATGAATTTACCTGATTTCGTCGAATTTCTATCGCAAATGTTGATGCACATAACAGTTCTTGTGATGTATTGGACGAAGGTGGTACTTTCATTAAACCATATGCATTTAATCAAAAATACTATGCATTGCATTTGCAGATAAGATTATTACATGAAATGAATAATTATTGATGCATCCCATTAATCAATCATAACGAACGGACGAAATGAATGGTTTAGATGATGTTGTAAAGGATTGTAACCTTTTACTGGATTGCAAAATAAGCCACCCGTACTCAATAATCACGCATTCTCGATCTCATCCTGCTATCAAACTTGCGTAAATACCGACTTGCAATCTAAGCTCAATGACTTAGGCACACGAGTGAAGTGAATCAAAGCAAAAAAAAAAACTTAAGAATCGTGGGGAATGCGAAGAAAAACCAAGTCTATTACAGCATATCCTTTATTTCACATACAATTTGTATAGCACAAGCTTAACAAAACAAAAACCATCATCCATGTGTTCTTTTTAAGCATAACTCTGCGCTATTTCTTCCAACTTTACCTTGCTTCGGGATAAGAATGTCGTATGGCCAATATTACCAGAAAACGTATATTGCAAAAGTCACCGTTTGAGTTGCCTCCGAGCCAGTGCAGGAGCTCTGTTGGGGATGTAAACCTTATAGCTCACCTGGTATCAAAGATTCAAACGGATTTGCATAATTCTTTCATTACATTAAATAAAAAACTCTATAAACACCAATAACTGCACAAATTCTCATTGGCCTTCAATCTTGGCATGGACTGTTGTTTGTACCATAGAAGATTGTGTTTTACATGTGTTCCCTTTGTTCCAAAATAGATATCCACAATGAAAAGGAGGCACAGTTTTAGAAATGTGTAATTAGTATGACAATTTTACCCTTGATAATAGGGGGAGCAATGAACTTCTACATTTATTGGAACTGGAAAATAGATGGTTACGTTTGAAAATGGACACTTATCTAGAGAAATAGAAACATGGACACTTATTTTGGAACAGAGGGAGTACTAAAGATTGCAAACCGAAAATGTGTCGAACCATATAAGCCATCATATCAACCAACATTCATGGCTACGAACTACAAGCAATAAACACTTACCTGCACCATTTCACCACCTCTCATCACAGACATTGTCTTCTTCTCAAACTGTGAGTTGTTGCTTTCGGTTTGCTGCTCCTTTGAGCTACCCTCTTTGGTTTCAAGATCAGTGGTCGCCTTTTGACCATCGTTAGTTTCTATACCACCAATGTCATCACTGGCACTCTCCATGTTTTTTATCTTATTTTCTACACTAGGGGTAGAAGACAAAGTTGCAGTTTTTAGTTTGGGTGCAGGTGTCTGAATTCTACCAGACTCGGTTCCATGGTCATTTGCAGATTTTTCTTCTTTCCCAGCGCTAACCGAAGGATCTCTTCTCCATGTAAACCTACTCCTCTGGATTACTGGTTGTGGCACAGCCATCGTGCTAAAACTGTCCTGCTCAACAGCAGGTGGTCTGTTTGGAGTTTGAACAATTGACTGCTTAACACCACTTTGATCACTTTTATGCTTATTATCAACAGGAACTACTGCTTTTGTTTTAAGCCCACCTCGGAATTTACTAAGGTTTTCTAAAGCTTTCTGTCTCAATATTGACTCCAAATTATCCACTTCTGAACCAATATTACCCGAAGAATTGCTCTCTTTTTCCTTAGAACCAACACATTCCCTACTGGCGTTATTGTCAAGTGAGACGGGTTTGTTATCGTTTAGGCTCGAAGAAGAGTTTACTTCTCCAATAACACTTGTTAACATCCTTCTTTTATCAGGTGAAGCATTAAAACGATCAACTAATTCCTTCTTGCTTTCCCCATCGTTGCTATCATTGCTTTTACATGACGGGTAATCATCGTAGTCGTACACAATCTCTTCTTTAAGCTCGTCTTTTCTCATATCACTCCCTTCTTCGTCCTCTGGTGGTTTTGCAATAGTAATAATGGACTTTAATCGCCTCGAGTTGTTATCCACCGCCGCTTTCTCAATGATGTTGTCATCAGAACTATTGCTTAATTTGCTCGGTGAAGAACTCCTAGACCTACTTCTATTCTTCCTATTTCCCTTTCTACCCCTGATAGAATCTTTATGGTGCTTTTTCTTTTCTCTGGACCTAAGTGATGATTCTTCATCGCTACTACTATTCCCATCACCACAAGTGGAGCAGCTTGCAGAATCGCTGCTTGAAGAACTAATATAAGCATCTCTTCTTGGCTTCTTCTTCTTCTTGATCTTCTTACTTTGCTTTTTCCTATGGGAATCGGATTTTTTCTTAGACCCTTTCCTCTTCTTAACAGGTGGCGAACCCCTGTCACTCTCTTCGCTCAATGATCGTTTTCTGGACCGTTTCCTACTACCCTTTACTTCGTTCCGTGTGTGAGAGCGTGATCTTCTACTTCTATACTCATCCTCCAAACTGGAAGATGAAAGTAGTGATGAGCTGGTTGAAGCATCATCAGAAGAAGAAAACGAATCATCATGGCGACGAAGCTTCTTGGATTTATTTCTGCTACTTCTCTTTTTCCGACGGCCCTAAGGACGTTTTTACCAACATGAACGTGAGTTCGAAATGTGTTTCAAGTCAATACGTATATCAGGCTGTTATTTTCATTAAAACGAATAACAGAGACGTTATTTCTTTCTCCTCCACTTTCCAAAAGGATGATATGAAAGCATATTGTTATGACCAAAATAGTCCTAAATATTGGAAGTTTGATAAAGTCAGTTTATGTACTTAATGTAATTATTCAGTATTGCAATATGGGGCATGGCATCAGTTTCCATGTACATGACACCGACTATATAAAGAAGTCTACGCTTGGACTTGGAGGATACATTATGAGAGTCGTGTGAAGTGTGTGTAGTTTCTTAGAGTTCTTTGTACATTTGATCTCTTTCAATAAAACACACAATGACTTGTGATTCTCATATGAATTCCTCTTGTGAAACTTGTTGATTTGTGCATTAACACATATCAAACAAGAACTAGGTTTTTTTTTTTTTTGAATCACCATCAAAAAATCAAAATCAGATGAACATTTTGCCATTCCTCTCCATCCACCTCATTCGATTCAAGTTTAAAAACAACAAATTACTCCATAATATAGCAATTGATCTAGAACATAAGTCGAAATTTCTAACTGTAAATTACTCATCCAGTTGAGATTTGAGAACCTGTAAATTGACTGAAACTTCACATTGTAATGATAGAACATTGTGGAAAAACTATCAAGCATAAGGCTAAGAAACACGAAATTAACCTAATACAACATCAATTTAGGAAGATCAGACGATAACATGAAACCCTAAAACTAGAAACTCGTATAAAATTTGACAAACCTCAGAACTCTTCTTCTTCGAATGCTTTCTTTTGGAGGATAAGCCACTGAGCCCCATTCAAGCTTCTAATTCGCTACTGATTTGGCACCTGCGATCAAAATACATGAAACAACAAAAGAAAACGCGCAGAAGATGGAGAATTATCGGAAAACCAAAAGTGATTAGAACGTCGTAAGGCGTGAATTCGATCAAGTTAGCAGATTAAAACCGCCATTGAAGCCAAATCTCTCTCTCTCTCTTTCCTTCTCTGATGATCAATGGAGTCACCTAACGAACAATTGGGCAAAGTGTGTCGAGAGCAAGTAGATAGAAGAATTCTTTTCTATTTATACCGGATAGTGAATTGCAATAATGGTCCCTATACTATTTACCAGTTTACAGATTTGATCCCATAGGTTTAAGTTCTTGTTTTAGGAGTCCCTTATTTATAGGGGTGAGCATCGGAACTGGATACCCGTCTTTAGAACCGGAACTGCCTTTGAACCGCCGGTTCCGGAACCGGAACCGATGTGATTGGTTCCAGTTCCGGTTCTCATTATTTTGGAACCGCTAACCGCCAGGTACCCGTCGGAACCGGTTCCGCTATATTTTAATAACATAATTTTATACGTTTTATTATGTTTAATTAATTAAACATATACACTTATACCACTTTTTTCACTCAACTTATTTATTCTCTTTTTTCGATATTTTTTATATCATATTTATCATTTCAAGTTGTGTTTTTTTGTTTTCTTTTCATTTCAAAAATGTTCGTAATTATTTATATAATTATTAGCTTTTAGTTTATCGGATAAATTTTCATCGTAGTAGTATTTGTTTCGTTACGTTAGGACTATATAATAACTAATAATTACATCTTATAGAATAAAACGATAAAAAATATTTTAAAAAATTAGACACTGGGTACCCGGTTCCGGGACCGGTTCCCAAATATAAAGAACCGGTGCAACCGGTTCCGGTTCCTTCATTCTAGGAACCGCCGGTTCCGGTTCCATAAATTTTAGCCAGGTACCCGTCTTTGCTCACCCCTACTTATTTATTTGATCACCTTTTGAACAACTCCTTCTTGGCTAGGTAGTAGTAGCTAGGGTTTGGTATGCATAGGGAACAAGACTGGACTCGAAATAACAGGAAAAAGGAGCAGGACATGACATACGAATTGTCTATGTTTAGAAGTGTTTATCATCAAAAGTGTTTATCTTCTTATTTGCTTCTTCAAGAAGTCAAAAAAAAAAAAAAANGACTTCTCTAGAAAACAAATAAGCTAATCCAAACACCTTAAAAATAACGTATGACTTCTCCAAGGAGATAAGTCATAAGTACTTTCAAATAAGCACTCCCAAACACCCTAGTGTTCAACATGATAAGATGAGATAGGACTGAGTTGAAAGAGTTGACAATAAATATGGTCTAATGATTTTATAAAATGGTTATTGGTTGTGGTGGAAGACTGTAAGCGGAGGTGGTGACTGTGGCAGAGGCAAAGGTGATCATTAGTACATTGATACTTTATTTTATTTTCATCTCATCTTGTTCTATCTATTAATAAAACAAAAACAAAAAACATTTGTCTGATTCTGTCTCTATTGCCATTTAATGTTCAGTCCTATGTGCCAAACGTAGCTAAATTTGGAGTCTCCATGATTTTTGTTTAATATATAAGGTGTACATTATCGTCAAATGAGTAGGTCTAAGATTCAACTCCAGATACAGTCTACACGTGTACATTATCGTCAAATGAGTAGGTCTAGGATTCAACTCCAAATACGGTCTACACACATCCATTATGATCCTGGGACTAGTAAGGTGAGAATTCAACCCATTTGAAGAAAAATGCTTCTCACTCGTTCATGTTATTCAATAGGAAAGAAGAGAAAAAGAAAGATATCATTTTTACAAATCTACCCTTATACAGCTACTCATCTAAACGTGTGTCTTTTCTTAACTCAGAGAGTAGAGATAAAGCATTGCACCCCGAACGACAATCCAACACAGCAACATCCTACAAACACATCTTATTTCCAACATACAAAAACATTTTTCCATCATCTTACACCATTTATTCTTGTATGTATATATTAATCTAGGGAAAACAGTAGCATTAGGCTTCTTCAGCATCGCTTGAACTCGGACGGGTATCAATGTAAAATTCTGAATCAAGTCCGTCAATGATCCTCCCTCTGTCAACAATCACATATACGTCATCAGTCCAAAAAACTAAAAACCATGAAAGAAATAGTCCAGACGACCCATCTTGTTCTACCTATTTTGGTTGTACCAAAAAAAGAACTTTTTTGTTGTCGCATCGAATATGGAATAATGGGTTTTTGTCATTATCCATGTTGGGCCAAATGTGAGACAGTGAGTTTTGTCTTGTTCTGTCCAATCTAATGTACTAAAAGCAGCCTTAAAGACAAGGGCATACCTTTCAAGAACAAATTTGCCTTCTTTATACTTCTGGGATTGTTCATGTGCAGTCTCCTGTTTTCAAGATTCATCCCAAAACGAAACCCATTAATTTTTAAAGCGCCGTTAAGTGAGAGAGCCAACAATCAAACATAACACAAGTGCAAGAATTCTGCAGCCATAAAGGGTGAAGGGGTAGATTCAAATGAGAACCGTGAATATTTTTAGAGCTTGGCAACCAAACTAAACTATGAAATCATTCAAAACGAATGAACATAAAATATTCATGAATATTATACATTTTCATTCATTCCTGATGAATAGCCTTAAATCATGATTAGTGATATTCATCAGGATACTTCATGAATATTTGGCTCCTATTTATGGTTCTCGTTTGAACTTGCCCCTACAGATGAAATGCAGCATATTGTGCATCCTTGTTAAAAGCACGATTTTGCATCTTGACATGGTGTATTTATTGCAGAATTTTGCCAAAAAATTACACGTAGGACCGTGTGAATGAATCTTTGAGCGTGGGTGATCAGTGGGAAGCAAAGGCTTACATATTTCCAGCCAACGATTTGTCCACAGCATACACAATATATATCTGTAACGGTATGCATTCCTGAAAGCATCATCCTCTCCTCAACAGGTCCAGCTGTCACGTTCACCCTAAATCACAAAAACGTTTGTACAATAATGACTCCAATGGTTACCTCACCGAAAGAACAAAGTGCTGCCAATCATATGATATATGGAAAAGAAAAGTTTTGGGTCCCTTTACAATGTCCAAATGTTTTTATTTTTTACTTTTATGTGCTTAATATTGCGTCCTGCTTATTTGCTGAGTGTAGCTTTTGACTCTTAGTTTGCATGCTGATTTTTTATTAATGAATACTAAGCCATTTAGAATTTCGCAATAATCATACTTGAAACATTTCTTCTGTCTATACATACATATATATCCCCCGTGCATGTGTTTTGGACAAGTGTCTTATCGGTATAGCATGGATCGTCTCCTTAATTGTTTGTGAGCCTGGATTTCACTGCAAATAGGTGGGAAGATGGAGTTCAATCACTCATTGTTTTAAGGAATGATTTTCATCAGAAGAACAGATTACAAGCGCTAATTAGTACCATAAATTTAGTTCCTGCTGAATTCTTTTCAGCATTTGTAGGTTATAGATAAGAATACTGGAGATTGCAGGATAAATACCAGACACAAAAGAGTCATTTTCATGTGACTACCCACAAACGTTTAATCGTGAAAATCTATTCACTCGTGCCAATTTTCACTAAAGCTACTGTACAACGTAGAAGAAACAGGAAAAAAGCCTAATATAAATCTTTTAAATCGAAAAAAAAATAAAGAAAAGTTTGACCTCCCTAGTTTGTGGGTATGTTTCCATTCTACTATGAGAAATGCACCATCAAAAGACATTATTCAACCTTCTTTCCATTCAACTTAAATTCCATTAGCAATAAGAGAAAAGGATTAGGTGGTTTATATCAGAGAACTTACGGAACTAACTACCCAACAAGAAACTACGTCTAATTTACATCAACGGGCAAACAACTAGAAGTTGTAGATCCTTGACCCAAAAGATGATTGACCCTTCCTTCCATGATACATAAGCTCCTTGCCCAAAGGTAAAAACTGAAAAACCTATATCGAACTCCACATCCACTCAAGAAGCACCTGGGAAGATTATATATGGATATACTATTATAGAAAACAAAGAGAATCATGTGATAAGCTCCCTATCAAAATTACTTACGTCAAAAAGGGTTAAAAAGGTATAGGTGTAAGGCTCTATTGGTTGATCATGCAATAAGGCTATTAAGCTGTCTTAAGTAGTTAGCACATATTTTTATTGGCGCTGACACATAAATAGTGTTGGGGATGCTAGAGAGGGCATCAATTTTGTAAAACTCTATTGGCAGTAGCCTTGGGAAAGTTATCAGACTCTCGAAAGCTGGAATTACTATTGGAATCATCCGATTTTCTTGCAATAGTATTGACGACTTACTGAGGTGCATCATCGTGTTTAGATAGTTTTATAAAAAAGAAAGGGCAATGTGAGCGATAATAAAATTTTCCATTCCATATAAATAGACATCTTACACCCACAAGGCTTAGGGTGGAGTTAAAGAACACTTCTATTAATATTGATAGTAGCTCAAGTATTGAAATTTTAAATCAATTACAGAAATCTTATTATGACGGTGCCTAAATAGACCCTAGCATACTGTTGAACCCTAGTTCTCCGTTTAGAACTCTACGCTTCCTTCTCCTCATTGTCTGATCCCACGTGAATCAAAAGGTTAAATTATTTTGTGATGGAAGGAGTGTGTGAATCTTTTCTACTAATGAGATTTAAACCATATCAATATGTAACGGAAGATGCATAAATCCCTTATAAGTCCAATTTGCTACGTCAATCTGAGAACTATTGATCAGGCCTGCATTGCACCATCCCCAATCAACCTAAAAGCCAATCTTCCACCAAAATTGAATATGCCCAAGTGACTGTCAAACCAACTGAATCATAAGACCCCTTGCAAACTTCGAAAAGGTGAAATCAAGTCCAGTTAACCAAAAACCAATTATATGAAAGCCCTGGTCCTGAACTGCCTCTTCACATGCATTCAGAACTTGCTCATGTTTAGCAGCAAAAAGAAAATCAACCCTTGGTAGTGAATGCTCATACTATTGACTTAGAACTGCACATTGTGTTTAATGCAACGCGTATTTACTTATTCAGTACATTAAACAAGCATTATAATCCATGGATGAAGTTTGAATGACTTACACATTGCTGAACAGGTATGCTTTCCCTCTGCGGCAATGAAAACCCTGATTGTATCAGAAAAAAGAACATGCAAACATAAGCATGATGTATTATCCATAGAATCACCAAATATTGTACTTCAAGAAAAATATAAGGTTATCAAAAGTAAATACTTGTGATGATTGGACAAACACTCCCCATGTATTTATTATTGACGAGTTCAGTTTTTGAGTGTAGTTGTATAAACCCAATCATCAAAAGACAAGCATAAATGAGAATCACGCATTCTAGACGCTACTTGACTTGCTTTTTTAAATCGATCGAAAATCTGACACTTAACGAACTTTTAAAGAATGTACGGTTTTAACTATTTATACAACCCCTGGGCTGGCCCAGATAGAAAAGTCCCTCAGATAGTAAAATGGAAACATCAAGGAAACAAAAAGTGCATCCGGAAGCAATTCTGGAAGTCCGGAAAGTAAAAGCAAAAAACCCCAAAGCAACACAAGGTTTTCAACATTAACAAAGGACGTCCGCAAAAGAGAGTACAAACTCCATACAGTCCGGAAGCAAAGAACAGATTTTTGTATTTCTGGTGCAATCATTTCGGAAGCAACGTGAATGCTTTAAGGGAAAGAGTCGGATGTCCAGAACCTCAATGTTTGGACTTCCGGATATCATCAGGAAAGCTTTCTTGATATGTTGAGTGTTTTATTACTATATCTCATATATTCATGCCAGACATACAAAATGATATTGACATATGTTGTTGACTATTTGCCAAGCCTACATGTAAATTTATTGTTGATATGTTGCTCTTGAAATGTGACATGATATGCCCATGCTACTTGGAATTGCAGTTTAATTATAATATGAATGATCGGTATCCAATTAAAAGTTTGCATGATTAAGGAATTGATTATCTTGAATAATTTTATGTGCTGCCCATGTAATAATAGTTGATGCATGCCTACGTCTGCTAAATGATTAAATTACATGTTCAAGTTTTGGAATATATTATTCGACAAAATTCCTTCCAAACTTGAAAACACTGAGGTGTCGTTTGTTTTTAAGAGGTTTGAAGTCGGAAATCTAAATTCACGTCTAAAAAATAAGAGGTGGATGGTGCACCTCTTAGAAATTCAGAGGGCAGTAGGAGGTTTTCATGTCTTTTCTTAAAAATAAAACAGTCTTAAGTCTGCAAACCTCTTAATTTTCAGACTTTACAGGTTTTAAGAGGTAACTTGTAAAAAACAAATGACCCCTGAATGAACAAATGTTAAAACTTATGTGTTTTATAAAAAAAATCATGCTCATAAAAGAGTTGTGCTTGATGATTCCTATTCGAGGAAAAAATGGTATTGAGCTACTAATTACATCTTGGTGTCTTGAGACTTTTCAAAGAAAAAAATTGTGATCTAAGATGTTCTTAGACTTTTCAAAAGAAAGAAAGTTCTAACTTCTAAGAAGTTTTTAGACTTTTCAAAGAAGAAAATTGTGATCATCAACAATTGGTATTTAATACTATTTATCCATCTTCAATGTAACTATCTTCTTTCAATTTGTCTAAAATTCATAATGAATGAATCATGTCTTGTGAGCTACCGATTACATCTTGGTGTCTTTGAGGTACTTTTTTGAACATTTGAAAATTTTAACGTACATGTGTAAGTAATCTTCCTCTATATGTGTCATTAAGTCGGGTAATTGGTATTACGTGTAGAAACTGATATCTGACAAATTGTTCTAGTTGTTTTTCACTTGTATTAAATCATTCATCCGAAATTGTCTGGTTTTCATGGTTTTGTCATGAGGAAGATTGTTGGTGCATTGGTTGCACCATCGGATATTGATGATTTAACAAACCTTCACTAAGGAGCTTAATTTGTATTGTAAAATTTATCATTGATGATGATAGGTTATGAAAATGCACAACCTATGGGTAAACTGAAAGCCAATATGTTGACCTTAGGAAGCGTGCCAAAAAAACAAGAACTTAACAGCTTCTTCGAAAAAACTTTTCAAGATCAATTTATGCTTCAAGTAAATTAGTTAAGGCCAAGTAACTCTGTATTCTAAACAAACAAGTTTAAAATTTGTCAAATCCAGAAAAATATCTTGCAACAGCTCTTGAATTTCAAATTCAAAATGTTGTTTAGAAATATAAAAACCAACAAGAATCATTCAAACAGCAGTAACCTACTCACCCAATCTAGGTTATCTTACCGCTCTGCAATTTGACCAAATTCGTGTTCTCGTCCCATAACTACCTTCAGTTTCTGATTTCATAAATTCAAACCTAGCACATTTCATATTCAAAATTGAAGCATTTTAAGTTTTTCATATAGTTCCTGGTAGTCTATCACTGGCTATGTCAAATGGAAGCTCAAAATGCAAACACACCCACCATATTCTTTGTTTACGAGCATCATAGGGTTCGAAACCACATACATAACAAAATTACTACAATTCAGAATGCAAAACAATTCATACCGGACGTCCAGAACCTCAATGTTTGGACTTCCAGATATCATCAGGAAAACTTTTCTTGATATGTTGAGTGTTTTATTACTATAGCTCATATATTCATGCAGACATACAAAATGTTGACTATTTGCCAAGCCTACATGCAAATTTAATGTTGATATTCTTGAATAATGTCGTAAACTGCCCATGTAATAATAGTTGATGCATGTCTACATTTGCTTAATGATTAAATTACATGTTCAAGTTTTGAAATATATTATTCCACAAAATTCCTTCCAAACTTGAAAACACTGAATGAACGAATGTTAAAACTTAAGGGTTTTATAAAAAAAACCGTGCTCATAAAAGAGTTGTGCTTGATGATTCTTATTCGAGGAAAAAAGGGTATTGAGCTATTGATTACATCTTGGTGTCTTAGACTTTTCAAAGAAAAAAATCATGATCTAAGAAGTTCTTAGGCTTTTCAAAGAAGAAAATTGTGATCTCTAGCGATTGGTATTTATCGATCTTAAATGTGAGTGTATCTTCTTTAAATTTGTTTAAAGTTATCTAACGAAAGAATCATGTCTTGTGAGCTACTGATTACATCTTGGTGTCTTTGGAGGTACCTTTTTAACAATTTTGAAATTATTTATGTACAGGTGTGACTAATCTTCCATTATATGTGTCATTGAGTCGGGTAATTGGTATTACGTGTATAAACTGATATCTAGCAAATTGTTCTAGTTGTTTTTCACTTGTATTAAACCAATCATCCAAAATTGTCTGGTTTTGTCATGAGGAAGATTGTTGGTGCATTGTTTGCCGCTATTTGTGCATTTGTTGCACCATCGGGTATTGATGATTTAACAAACCTTCCCTTACTAAGGAGCTGAATTTGTATTGTAAAATTTATCCTTGATGATGTTAGGTTATGAAAATGCACAACCTATAGGTAAAGTGAAAGCTGATATGTTGACCTTAGGAAACGTACCAAAAAGACAAGAACTTAACAGCTTCTAGTCGAAGAAACTTCTCAAGATCATTTAATGCTTCAAGTAAATGAGTTAACCACAAGTAATTTCGTATTCTAAACAAACAAGTTTGAAAATTTTCAAATCCAGAAAAATATCTTTCAAAATTTTTCTAGCAGAAACCAAATTATCGATCATAAATTTAATATAATAGATTTTATATAGTTTATAGATCAAAAACAATTCTTGCAAACAGTTCTTTGACTTTCAAAACCAATATATTATTTTAAATTTTCGGAAATATAATAACCAACAAGAATCATTCAAACAGCAGTAACCTACTCACTCAATCTAGGTTATCTTAACGCTCTGTAATTTGACCAAATTCTTATTTGCTTCCCATGACTACCTTCACTTTCTGATTTCATAAATTCAAACCTAGCACATTTCACATTCAAAATTGAAGCATTTTTAAGTTCTTCAAATAGTTAGTCTACCACTTAAAATCTAACCAAACGGTGACTCTTCTTTTCCACGAACGCAACTATTATTTTCTGTATGTAGTAAACAAAGTCCTCAAGAACCCTTCAAATGAGGTTCTCCCCCCAAAAATGACAGCTCCCCCCCCCCTTTCGGATTCAAATCACCAAATCTACCGAAATTCCACAAACAATAGTGGCTTAGTGCACTTCTGTATCAAATGGAAGCTCAAAATTCAAACACAACCACCATATTCTCTGTTTACGAGCATCAATAGGGTTCCAAACCACATACATAACGAATTCACTACAATTCATCAAATCACACAGCTTCCAGATTCTAATTGAACACTTAATTAAGCACCAAAACTAATAAAAATCATCAAGCAAGGTGACGAATGAACATCAATTAAATCATCAACCGGATCAAACAAATCGTAACCAAAAAAATAAACCTAATTAACAAAACCAAAACTAGAAAGCTTTGTAACAGTATATAAAGATAAACGAATTAGGAGTTTGAGATCATACGGAAACGAAATTACCCGGGAAACGACATTCTCGGCGAGGGCTAAATTCGTTTTGCAGAACTTGCATTTGTAAGTCCTTCCTTCTAGCTCCACCAGGAATATCCGACCCATCTTCTGTACCCGAAACACAAAAATTACACTGGGAATTCAGTGCAGTTTATCAAAACCCTAGAGGACTGATCTCGTTAATGGCAAAAAGAGTGATGAAATTGGATGAGAGAGAGAGAGAGNTCCACATCCACCGCCCATTTTCGTAGTTACGTTACGTGACGACGTACAACGACGCCATGGTTGTTGTTGATTCAGCCATCGGGCTTATTGGGGCCAGCCCATTAATTCTGGGCCTTAAGAGCTTTTTTTATATTAATAAAAATTTTATTTTAAAGATATATAATTTATTTTTATAGGGTGGAATTACGTATCTGGTCTGTGTAGTTTGGTGGTTTTAACACTTTGGGTTTTCAAAGTGAGATATTTTCAACTGCAACTCAAACTTTATTGCGAACATGAGAAAAAACGGGAGGACATGTTCAGTCTGAACGATCATGTGTTATTCAGAGTGAATAACACAGCATCTAGTGTTATTCAGAGTAAATAATGCTGAATAGTACACCGAATGTTGTGTACATGATTATTCAAAGTGATTGTGCCACGTGACATGATCTCGGTTTTCCTCACGTTCGCAATGAAAAACTAGCTTTCACTTAAACTTAACCCTATATATATATAGAGAGAGAGAGAGAGAGGGGGGGGTTTAAACAAGAACGATAACTTTAAAAAAAATACGAAAAACTTTTTTTACTTATAAAAGTATATATGATTCACCGCTAACTGGATGTGGATGAATTTTTCACAACATAAGTTCCAGGTAAGTGTCATGAATCATATATGATTTTATAGGTGAATCATAAGTGATTTTGTACATAAATCATATATAATTTTGTACGTAAATTTATTTATATAAATCATATATGATTTTATACATAAAAAAATCGTGGATTCGTATAAATCTTCCCCTATTTCTGTATATATATCGTCTCTTAACAAAAAAATGATTATAATCTATTAAGAGAAATTATATTTCCTCCTACCTTTTTAACCAATTCATTCTCCTACTCACTTGATTATTTGACAAGTGTTAAAATTTAAGAATAATATGAAGAAAGAGAATAAGTGAATTACACATGTCAAATGATCAAGTGAGTATGATGATGGATAGGTTAAAAAATTAGGAGGAAATATAATTTCTCATTTATTAAAGATAAAATCATAAACTAATGCTATTTGTTACATATAAAATCATAAAGTATGGATTTAATGATTGTTTCCACGTGGTAAGATTGCAAGGAGCCAACACACGTGGGACCCACCAAAAGCGGCCGCCGGGGACTGTGTTCTTCACGTGGTCTTTTTTTATATTACTTTTTTTTTAATAATTGTAGTAAATCACATATTTAAACTAATTAATTTATGAATCAAGAATTTATTCAGTATTTTAAACAGGATAAACATGGGATAATTGAAATTAAATAATAAAAATCTTGAACATAAACTAAACGTGATATATTCTTATTTATTTTATTTTGAAATTCGGAAAAGGTGTTTATAATATAATGAAGGGCTTATGACTTATTTAGGTAACGAACTAGTATTTATTTTGATTAAATCTTACTATTGAACTATTTTGTATGCTTAATATATCACTGAACTCTCTATTTGTGTCATATAATACCAACATGACCGGTTATAGCCCATTTTCCCGGTTTGGTGTATTACGTGGCAATTACTTAATACACGTGGTAATGACATGACATGTTAAATGACTTAGAGTAACGAACTATTCTGTTTAATCACATTTTACCATTGAACTTTTTTTGTACTTAATATACCATTGAACTTTAATCTTCCCTTGAAAATCATTGTTTTTCATCTCTTTTGATTTTGAGGCCCTTGATTTTAGAATCGATATAATTTGATTGATTCTCGATATAAACTACCACAAGAGAATGTTTAACAAATGAGTTTGTTTGATTCTTGTCTTTTGTCACAGTTTAACTTTTTGTGGTGAATGATGTGTTTGTCTTAGCTTAGATGATAAAAAAGATGTTTTTTTGTTCTAAATGATGCATTGTCGGCATGATTAGAACCAAAATGAAGGTCATTGGTAATCTGATCATAATGCACAATGTTTTTTTATATAATTGGTACGTCAAACAGCAGTCATGTTGGAAAAGGTTAAAGAAGCAATCAGAATTTCCATTACTATCATTTAAATTGTATTTCTACTCGGTTGGTTGAAGTATGCATTGGGTACCATAACTCTGTTTAGAATCTAATGAAATAAACAAATCCAAACATCCAACATAAATGACACCTTCTTATCCTTTGGATTCCATTACACTATCAGGGGCGGACCTACCCTTACGAGAGGGGGGTCCCGTGCACCCGCTCAATTAGTTACCGTAAAGAGGAAAANAAAACGGGTTATACCCAGTCATAATGGTATTATGTGAACACAAATAAATAGTTCAATCGTATATTAAGCACAAAAAATAGTTCAATGATAACATTTAAAAAAAATGAATAATTCGTTATAAGTCATAAACCTATAATAAATGATGGGAGTGTTTAAATTAAATAACATTAAAGGTAAAATGGGATTGGGACGGTGAAGTTACACGTGACGACCTCAGGAATCCCGACATAGACTTTGTCAAACACCTCAATACCTCTTTTGCCCCCACATCCATCATAATAATATGCACTCTTTTTTTTAAATAATAATAATCTTAAATTAAAAAAAATCGATTTAGGATAATAGTGAAATCAATCCGTTACAGGATTGTTTGATTGGTTTTTCATTAAGTCCTATATGGATAAAGTTGTCTGTATAAATTAATCCGTTTGTATGGATTCGGAAGATTCTTGTTGAAAAGAGTGTTTTCATAGATGAAAAAAACGTGTTCTATAACGGAAGTGATAGGTTTGGAAAAAACTTGGGTTTCTACATAAAGTTCTCCCCTAAAAGTTTGCTGAATAGGCTATTTTTTTATACCATTAAGCCATTACCAAATGATCATGTATAACTGACATAATAAGCTATACGTCTCATTAAGCTCGTTAGGCTGCTAAAAAACAGGTCGTTAGTGGCATTTATGGGATCATAAAAATCTTAAACCTTCATAAAATACTGTAAAGGTAAGCTTTAATAGTGTTTGTGTTATGAAGGTCTTAAGTTTTTATACCATTGCAATGTTTTATTGTAAATGACTATCTTCACTAAAATGTATCCAACTTTACATTTTATTCCTCTTGTGTGTATCCAATTTTAAAATGTGTTATTGCATGTATAATACTTTCAAAATGTGCTATTGTGTCTAATATTTTACATATTAACTTGTTGGTGCCGATGTGTAACAAGTTATTGCCTATGTGGCATTTACTATTCATCTTCTTCACATTACCCTAACCCTAAAATTCATCTTCTTCGTATATAATACCAAGGACTTGATGATAAAGAAGAAGAAACTCCATTCTTACTATTGGTGTCACTAGCATCTTTCAGGGCCACGGCATACACTATTGTCGGCAACTTTTTCATCGAAGTTAATGGCGGCGTACTTGACGATATTTCCTCGTTGCCGGAAGAATCCTCTATCTCCAACCACGAAGACGATGTGTCCGGGGTCTGGTTGGTTCTGGCAGCTTCACTTGATTTTCTGACAGCTAGTGGCTTCTGCCATAATCTTGATTACCGCCATTGATGCACACCACGTTTCCCCATTCGAGTGAAGTTAGGCTTCTTGATAAATGGCAAGGTTCTAAATGGCGTGAGGCGTGGCGTAGCGGCGAGGCCAACCCTCGAGCCTTAGGAGCCATGGCGAAGCCATGACGTTTTTAAGGCGTGACTTATGGCGTCAAATTTCTAGTTCATATAAAATATTATATGTAAGATCATATATTTTGTACTATCATTCAATGAGTTAATAAGAATAAACAAGTTAGAATTAAGTTATATACTAAAAACTAGCAAATAAAACCTTAAAAATGTAAAGAAAAATCAAATTTCGCATTAGAAGAACTGCCCAGTAGGCCATGGCGTGCCATGGGCTTAACGTAGCGTGAGACCCAAGCCTTGAAGCCATGGCGGCTGCAAGGCGAGTTTTTTAGAACAGTGATAAATGGAGAAGAAGATGGTGACCCACAATTGATGTATGTATGTATGTATGTATTAAATGTATGTATGTATGTTGTATGCACACACACACATATAGGAAGAGGTTCAAATGTGAAATGCTAACTACATGAAAAGTAAAGAAGTGATCCTAGATCTGGTCAACATTTGCGCCTTTAACTATGGATAATTTCTTGCATGAATATGCAGAAGATAGCGGAATAATTTCGTAAATTACAAATATATGACAAACAAATTCATATGTGAACTCGTATGATTCATATATTAACTGTATGCTCATATGTAAGCATGCTAATTAGTTCATATGTGAATCACAATGGTATATATCTGAATCGGTTAAAAAATAATTCATATGTTAATACCCTTTTTCAAGAACGTTCACCTATGTTTTATGTTTCTACGTCTTCCGTGTTTAATTAATTATGAATATGCTTCTGGGACCAAAATTAACCGTCAAGGTCGTCTAGAGAGTTGTGGGACCCAAGTTTCGAGATTCAATTCAAGCAACTTATGAGATCGGGCATGCGACGTTGGTTGCTCAACTCTTTTAAGTTTATGTCGTATAACAAAAATCCCTTATCATATTTAATAGACGACATAGGCCCAATGCCCATCATTCACAAATCACAATTAATATGTGTGCATGATGCATTTATGTACAAGTCCCCCCATGACTAAACCCTAAGTCCTTAAATGATCCAATTAAAGTTTAATGGTTGATCCTTATTAAGGGGCTGTTTACCAAATGTTTATTCGAGTAAGCGTTTATCAAGTCAAATCATATTACTGAATGAATATGGTAATGACCAAAAATCTTACCCTGTAAGAGCTAAAGCAAGGACCGAGAGTCTTACCTGGTAAGTGATGGCGAAGACTATTACCAAGTTTAGCACATACTGTGAAAATTCTAGCATACAATAGTTTTGGTGGACTAAATTCTAACCAAGTAAGTAAACAGTGGTATTGAGGTTTATTAGTAAATGCTTACTGGGATAAGCATTTAGTAAGGGCTCATAGGTTAGTTATGTTTCCATTTATTCGTCATGTGAGACAGTGAGAGTGCTCAATACATCAAGTCATCTACCAAGACCATTAATATTACGAGATACCGACTAAAATAGCTAATCTTTCAAACCAAATTCACTTTTTAACCATTTCGGAGTCAAAGTCCCGTTTTAGGCGGAGTTTACACAAATATAATACTTAAAGCGTATTTTCAAATTAAAAAAAAAATCTTTGATCCTTATGAAAGTTAGCGTAAAGAGCTTTTTTTGTTCTTCCTTTTTAACTTGAAAATCAAGTTTATAGACCATCTGCAATGGGCTCGGCAAGGCATCGGCAACTGGCCTGTTGCCGATTGGCAACCCCGGCAACACCGCCGAGGTCCTTCGGCATGGAGTGAATTCTGCAAGGGGATGCCGACGCGTTAGACGACCCACCCCACCCCTTCTCTCCTTTCTATCTATCTCTCTCTTCTTCCTCTCTCTTCTTTTATTTATTTTTTTATTTTTTTATTAATTATTTAGATTGATATGGGTGGTTTTGAATTGGTAAGCATTGGTAACATTTTGGTAAAATAGTGGAAAGCTGATGTGACGATTGGTATCATTGGCAAGAGTCGATACCACTGTGGATGTGTTTGCGTAAACACCGACCAAATTGGAATTCGATTAATATTTGGCTAAAAATAGATTTTGAGGACTGAGATTGACTATTTTAGTCAATTTTTCTATATTATTTACTAAGTATTTTTAATTATTAACAAAAACAAATAATAGAAAACAATAAATAATATCATATGGGCATATTTATTGAGCTATTCTTATATAGGGGTTAGATAATGCAAATTATGGTATTCACTAAGTTGTAGACAATGATTGAAGTATTGGCTTTCGAGTTATTTACCAAATAGGTGTACTTTTAAAACATATTTATCATTTAGGGGTTGTTTAAAACATATTTACCATTTAGGTGTAGTTTTTAATTAACTTTTGAGTA
>LUCG01164897.1:0-21484 GCA_001633085.1 Carthamus tinctorius
GTATAAACAAATGCAATGGCAATAAGGTAATAGGAGAAGCAAGAATTCCATCAATATTATACACCCAAGTCAGAATTTCAACAGATCATGCATCTTGGATCGATAGATACATATTGGAACTCACCAGTAATGTTCATTTCAATACTACAGCATGATTCAGCTTTTAACCTATTTCCTCATCTGTGTGAAGAGCTCCGATGGAGGTCTTGCTGTTCCACCAGTACTACCAAATGCAGAGAAGCCACTTCCTCCTTGACTGCCAAATGCTCCAAAGCCACCTTCAGGATTCGTAGAACAGACTTGGTCAAAAACATTTAATTTAACAAAGCAAAGTAAAAACACCACCAACTCCTTTAATTAGGTCTACATCTATGAGATTTAAATAGAAAAGAAAACCAATTACCAGGAGCAGCACCACCAAATCCACCACCGGCTGCTGGAGCACCACCAAATCCACCGCTACCTGTAGCTGCACCAGCAAATCCACCACCAGCTGCTGGAGCACCACCAAATCCACCGCTACCTGTAGCCGCAGCAGCAAATCCACCGCTAGCTGTAGCTGCAGCAGCAAATCCACCACCAGCCGCAGGTGCAGCGGCAAATCCACCACCACCTGTGGCTAAACCACCAAAGCCTCCACCTCCAGAAGCCAGATTAGCAAACCCACCACCTGAAGAAGCAGTGGCAAACCCACCAGCAGTTTGACTGCTACCAAAACCACTCCCAAACGGACTTGGAGAAGCCACACTTCCAGGTAGACCAGCACCAAACTGTCTCGACTGTCCAAAAGAACCAAGAACCGACCCTAGAGCCTGTTGGCCAGATCCAATCCTAGCAGGCTGTCCAAACCCTTGTCCAGCATTGCTTTGATTGGTGTTACTGCCAAAGCCACTAGAGAAGCCACCAAAACTTGTCTGCTGAGATGGTTGGGAAGGTTGTGAAGATGCAATGTTAAAGGATGCAGGTCTGAACAAACCACCAGTTGACGGAGCAGCAGTAAAAGAAGGGATGGGCGTATTCGCTGCCGCACTACCAAATGGTGCACCAAACGGATTCTGCTTGGGAGCACTAGGATTTGGGGCTGACCCAAGCCCAAACCCACCCAGGTTGCCTAATGTAACTTGAGTGGTATCAGGAGCTTCTTCCTCCATCTCATCCTCCTGGGTAAGTGTGACGTCTGAATTCTCATTCTCTTTACCAACTTCTTCCACTGGATTAGAAACAGCTGGTGAGGAGGATACAGCAGGCGTTACCACTGGTTGTTCTGGTTTAGAACTTGACGCTAATATGGGACTAGTTGTAGCACTTAAGTTGAGCTGACTTCCAGAAAAAGAAATGGTTGGTGGTTCACTTTTAGGTTCTGATGGAGCTGAGAATCCAAGCTTCATATTAGAAGAACCTGAAGAAATCACAGTCTGGGGAGGTGAAGTTTGAGCGGAAGAAGTCACATCCGGTTTCAAGTCAAACTTAGGCACTGAAACTAAATGAGGCGTAGAACTCTCACTCGCATCTGGATTCGATTTGGAGACCTCCGGCTTGGAAGTGTTTAATTCTATGTTCGTCGAGGGTTTAATGGAAGAAGTTGGTTCTTTAGTAGCCCCAAAAGAGGGGGTAGATGAAAATGAGGGAAAAGAGGCTGAAGATCCAGATGGTGGGAGGGTCTGAGTAGCACCCAACTTGAAACCAAAACTGGTTGATGATTTAGCTGGTGATATGGTAGAAGTTGTGGATGGGGTAGCGTCTTTAAACACAAAGGATGTAGGTGTGGATGTAACTGGAACAGGCAATGATGCAATAGCAGACGACACAGCTTGACCAACCTGACTTTCTTTTGTAGATGCCTCCAGAGAGAAACTTTTTCCAGAGAAGGCAGTACCTGAGCCAGCACTCGACACAGCAGAAAATGGAGATTCCGGACTCTTCCTGGACCAAATAGAAGAGCTTTCTGCCGCTATAGGCCTCTGGTTCCCATCCCCAACTGCAAATTTTGATTTTACGTTATCCTTACTACTGGATAATGGAAACTCAATAGGTTTCTTATGGAATATATTTTTTGCCAGTGACCCTGTGGAGTTAGATGAGGCATCCAAGAAACTTTGCGATTGTGGACTAAATTTTGGTTCGTTAGCTAGCACAGGATCAGACTTTAAAGTAAATTTTAAGTTTCTTGCAGCATCTTGAGTGATGATAGGCATTGTCTGGGAACCAGAACCTAAGGAAAGCACAGAAGTAACAGGGCTTTTTGATGAATCTGAACGATTGCTATCCCAGAGCGAAGAATTCGACTGTCCACCAGAATACCGCTTTATCTGTACATCCTGGCTGCCTGCAGAACGTCGGCATATAAACATAAGAAACCATCAATGTACAGCTTTGAAAGCTATTTAAGGTCACTTACCTTTGCCTTGGGACATATTTAAGGCACCACGTGGAATATCATGAGAAACCACTGAACCCTCGGACAACCGATGATTAAGTTTTAGTGGGCCAGTTGGTAAAGATAATCGGCCAGGGCTCATCTGACGGTCCTCTTGCAAAAGCATCCTTTTTACAGTTGTTTTCGGAGGTTCAATGCTAGCCCAACTCTGCATTCAATTTTTCAAGGTTATAAATCAATGTTTTAGGACAAAATATAAAATGGTAACATAACAAGCTAAGAACCGAACTTTTAGATGACCTATGAGCTTGCCAAGAGAGTTTCAAAACTAGAACACTTAACAAAGCAAGACAGTAAGCTTGGCAAGTTGACAAATGAGATTCATAAGGAATCATTGCAAGTATAAAAATGAACCAAGGGGAAAGAAGATGGCATGACTTTTTGCATTCTATTTCATTTTTATGCTCCATCTGACAAAAACTGCAACACTTCCTTTATCGGGGTATCCATGGAGCTGAAACGTTTCTCTTTTGCCATGAAAATATAATTTCCTTCTCTCCATAAAGATGCAAAGTTTCCTTCTCTGGAGTGTTTCTGTGTGATGGTTGCCTAATTGCTCAGTATTGTAATTACAAATACATTGATGATATTGATTTGGGTCCACAGGATGCCTCTAGTGTCTTTAGGGTATTTAGATATCCAACAAATTGTTAAAAAGAAATAGTAAGCTTGGTGCCAACTGCCAAGTCAATGTTGCAAAATACATGGGGGAGAGAATATCACTGATCTAATATAAAGGTTTATTTCTTCCCCATAGATGCACGATGGCATTATCTGTAATTCATTCGTTCGGACATGGAGATTATTATTGATCTACTATAGAAGTTCATTTAGCCCCCAGGAATGCGAGATGGCATGATCTATACCCACACCTTTTTTGGTTTGGACATGGGCTCGCATGTAGGAAGGCATAGTTGTCAAATTGTTATACTTATCCTGATTCATAAATTTTGGACCATATCAAATCATAAACTTCACATGTAATTTTACTGGAACTACTTCAAACGACCAAAGAGCCTTTCGCCTAGCGGTACCTTGTACCCAACCTTCTCGGAGGTCAAGGGTTCAAGTCTCGCCAAAAGCAAGAAGTGTGCAAGTTTAATTTGCATTATATAAATACAATATACTTTTTGATATCCTTCGTGAATCAAACAAAATTGCATGAATGGTATCCTAAATTGTAAAACTTCTAATTTTGTAGAGATTAACCAAAAAGCAGAACTAAAGAAAAAGATGTTACCCTATCAAGCGAGTCTCTCCGCCTTCTAGCAGTTTCGGGTTCAGAACTCTTTAAAGCACCTTGGCTTTTCTTCAGATCGGTATTGGCAACCGTTGAGCATGACGGAACTAGAACTTTACTTTTTAGAGGGATCCCTCTGGCTTTTTCTTGACCTGGAGAACTGAAAGTGGTACCATCATAAGAGATTCCAATTGTGTCAAACAACTCCTTTTTCACATTCTGACTTTTCACTGGCTCCATCTCTATGCTAAGCACAGCCATTTGCTTCGAAAGATAGTCAGAAAGTTTCTCTGCAGCTGCTAGCTGTGCATTCATTGTGTTGTGTAAACTGTGTAGAGATTGAACATGCCTGCAAAACAAGTCTCTATGATTAAGCCTAACAAGAAAAAGTTAACTAACAGGAATATGTAGATCAATTTTATCTTAGGTAAATATCATCAAATTTTAGTGACGTAGTTCAAAGGCAATCTGAAACGGTGTGTTATTTTGACATATTAAAAGAGAAATAGAGCTTCAGAACCATGCAGCAATAGATACTACGCTGCTGCAGAAACAATACAAACTAATACACATACACTCAAGGATTTCATAATGATACATATGAATCTGTGTGTGGAACAGTCCCTACTCCCTAGTTCGAAGAGCATCAATTATGGGCACCCAAGACTGACTGAATTTTAAAAAAAAATGTCAATTGTTTGCTAGAATATAATAAACAAAAAACCAATCAGTTCATGTGACCACAGAGGTGTGTGATGTCTGGCATGAGTTCCAGTGGACAATGATGCCTTCTCCAGCATTATTCATGTCAATGTAGTGAGCAGGAATGCTTTAAACTATAAATATGTTGTTGCCAGTTCGTTGTGAAGCGTTTTGTTCTGTTGCACACTTATTGGAAGCTCTGCAGCTTTACAAAGCAAGTTTTTTTTTGGAAGAGGTATCCCAGACCACATTGGGCCCAGACTAATCCTCGGCAATTTTTGGGCCGAAGCCTGACTGCTAAAGCATGCAGCCCGGGGTCGAAGCCCCCGTACCTCCAGAATGTATCCCCCNAAAGCAAGTTAATGCAGGAATAGACTTTGGACCTATGCTAACGACATTATGATCACAATAGATGACCCCACAGAACACTGGTACACCAAAAACTTGCTATTGGGCTTAAGATGGGTAAGCTAAATAATTTGAGGACTGTGTTCTTGCAATTGCAGTGACCTTTCTTGAAAAGCTGAGATGGGCCACGGAACATTTTCTGAAGGCAGTCCAGAGCCTCCAGGCTGTAAGCAGATTGTGTTAATGTACATTATTGGTATGGAGTCCTTATTTGGCGTTTGGGCTTAATCTGCAAAAAGATCTATACATGTTACCACATGTTACCTCAAGGAATCCTAATTTCCCAAAAGAAAAATAAAAAAGAGGATGATTCTTATAGGTCAGATGAAGGGTCAAGAGAAGACTTAAAACCATAATGTAATAACCTTGAGTTTGATCATCGGTCTCTTAAACAGCAGTTATTTCACATAAAAACTCGATCCCGTTTTGTTTTGAGCACAGCAATGTTTTATATTTTCCAACTTCATTTTGTGGGGCCCACTTACATGAAGCTATCATAATCGGCGCACTAATGAAAGTTAGTGACAAAAAAGCCAGGCCTATAGCCTTATAAAGTGCAAGCACTTTGCTCTATATGATAGTTTCCAGAAGTACAGCAAAATGCTATGTAATATGGAAAGGAAGCAGTGTTCCTGGAAGCAATGGAACACCTACCTAACTGACTATTACCCCCTTTTTCACATATATTTTCAGATTAGATAATACAGAGGACAGCTGGTGATGAATGCTGTGATTTATCAACGAAATAAATACACTAAAATGTCCAACTGAAATTTCATACCTCGGTGGACCATGTTTTGTATGGGGAGATCTACGATTCATTTGGACATTACTTCTATCACCAAACCTTTGTAGCTCGAGGGTGTTTAAATGCCTTTCAAGTTCTATTAGCTGGTTTGTCAAATTCTGGCAGAGAGGAACTGAAGTAATGAGATTTGTCATAAAAACAAAACAAATCAGCAAACAAACAACCGGATACCTGATTTATCTCTAATATACGTTTACGCTTCATATCCAGTTCAGAATTCAGCTTCTGGCGATTCCAAATATCCAAGTATTGACTATCAGTCGCCTGCTTGACAATTGCTTCCATATATATTTTCCTTGCCAAAACTAAAATAAAGTAAAGCAGCTGATATGAACAAGAGAATCATCGAATCTGACGGTAGATCAAGAAAACTATTAGGACGATATACTCTTTCAGGTTATAAATAAAGTATAACGTGAAATTCACTCAAACTATTATACTCAAAAACAAGGATATGAAAGTGTGCATACATATTCAGAAGGAAGCAGAGCAAGGGGAGGGTATATTCTGAAGCAGACTTTGACATTAGATTCAAGATATATCGGTTTCAGCTCTTAGACACAGATGGTTCTGGCTAATAAGTATTCATAGACGTTTTTTGCATTAAACCAAAATTTGGGAGATGAAAGTTGGATGATTTGCAAAAAAAAAAGGTAAAGTAGGCAAGTTGACATAATGCAATTTCAGTCACACTTATGCTTCTTGGAGATGATTTGCGACTTCATGAACAAGCCAAGAACCAAGAAATAGCAAAAAAGGTTGATACATGGACAGAGTCTCAGCTATGGCACATACAAAATATATGATGTAAGATCTCTAGGGAGTCGTTCTTTTAAAGATATGGGACTCAGTAATTAGAAATTATTAAGTGCTGTTAACAAGAGTTCACTGTAGGTTAACTAAATGTTCTACTCTTCTACAGAAATCCAAACTAAAGTTCAAGTAAAATGAGATCAAGAGTACTGAAACTGCAGCCTTCCAAGTTTTTTCCTGTGATTTACAGGGCTATACATTAACCTAGAAGCCCATGGTTGTATAGCCGGCATCTATCAACAATATGAAGCAAAGCTTGCACGAATTGCAGTATTTCAAGTAAGTGCATGTGGATATAGTATATTCATTAGTTGCTGCCCTGTACTGCACCCATCCCTTTTTACTACCACTACGCTACTTGCCAATATGAATGATCATAGAAGATCCTAATGATTTAGTTGTCATAACTTTGATGTACCTTGAACCGTCTTATGAAGAAGAATCTGAACCTCTCCAATCCCTTGATCCATTGTGTTCTACAAGGTCAGTATGGCAACTATTTCAGACTACAAAAAATCATATTGAATAGAAATAAAATATTACATTGCCAACACCATGTACTTGTATTTGAAATGTAAAGAAAAATAAGCACAAAAGATAATGAATACATGGACAGCTATAGATATTACGAGCAGTAAGCAAACAGAAATGTAGAACGAAAGATGACTGAAATAAATCACAAGACAAGAATACTTATTATTTCTATAACTGATTTCATGTTCCTAGAAATTACACAGCCACAGGAACTGTAATAATGACAATACAAAATAAAAAGAGCAACTACAAAGAGGCTATGAATATTAGCAGAAGACCCTCTACAGAAATTAGTAGAAAAGGATTGATAGAATTTAGACAAAATAAAGTACTGGCAAATAATTTCCTGTTTTAATTTGATCACTATAGAAAAGTGTTGCTGCGGTTAAAAAAATACTTGTAGTTAGTTTGTTGGTTGGATGTCTCTAAAATAGTTGTTCTGTATATAAAGTGTTGTTATCCTCTTGTTTGAATAATGAAATGAAATTACCTTCATCTACTTTTTCTCTCTAACATTCCTCTCTCTAAAATTGTCTCTCTGCTTTATTCTTTCCAACCTTTTCAGAAAGGTTTATTGTTCTTGAACCCTTATTATTGGTTTTGCGAAAGGCACACGGCACACCCAAGCCGGCACGTTTTCAGGTTGCCACACCTGCAGTACGAGCTACCACGGTAACAACTGCCTCAACACATCCATCAGGGACCAATGTACCCTCAATAATGCGCAGAACAATGCTACTGGTGTTTCATCAACCATATTGAGCAAAATTTTCTGGCATCAGTTCCTAGCATAATCTCCCTCATGAGTGAGATATGCATCTTCCTCCACAAACAAAACTGTCACTACAGCCTTGACACCTAAGTTGGTGCCACAGTAGCATCAACATCAACTTGGAGCCAATTGCAGCATTGATCTGCTGCAACTGCAACCCAGGGCAATGCCTGTCCAAACCAATCACTGTCCTTTAGGCATCATCAACTATGACTAGAGAGGTTTCATTCCTTATAACAATGATTATGGCCATGTATTCAGGACACAACAGACACCCACAGTCCCACACACTGTCATCTGGAGTCTGATTCACCCATAAAGGCCCATTATGCAACTAAAACTCATCTGTTATGCAAAATGCAACTAATGCGTAATAAGTCCATCCTCGCATATTAAGTTTTGTGTGCACCTTTTCCTAACACCTGCCATGCACCACTTGTCAGCATGCTAAGTACTATATACTCTATTTTGCAAGCAAACAGCAAGCAATCACCATTAGTCGCTAATACTGTCCACATCAAAATAATACTATATAAAGTATATATGTGTAGGTTCAGTATATCATATATTATCATTCACTGTCAAGATACCACTACCATCCTACCATCGGCTGGGTGGTCTCAAACTTGTCAATCCGCAGATTAGCAACTAAACTGGGCTTCTTTAGAACTAAAAATCCAAAAAATCGACAGATATAAATTGAGAAAGTAGCAGTTAATATACACAAGCTAAAAAACAAAAACCAAGTTGACATTAGAGATAAGACAAGGGAAGATCTGGAAAAACTCACTATCCACTTTCGGCATTTGTCAGAAAGTACCCAAATGCCTTCTTCCAGTGCCATAACAGAGGGTTTATGGGCATCAACAGAGGCATCAAAGAAACCACCAGGTCCTTCTATAGAATTCAGCAGTGCATCTAGTTCTTTCGCCATCTCTTCAACCTGCATAAACTGAAGACTCAAATACAAAACAAAATAATTCTGTGATCGAATAAATTAGAGTGCTTTCCAGTCTAGAGTAGTAGAGTTTCCAATATGTAACAGAGTGCTTCTGTGTTACACAATACACATGAAGAATATAACTCTGGGGAATTCCAAAAGTAAATTTCTTTTAGTAAATGTGTTCTCAATGATATGAAAGAAACAAGAGCTGTCTTAATACCCAATATACATTAACGCTCCAGACTAAAGAAAGAAAGAAATGCAGATATGAACGTACTTGAAAGCTATAACTCAAAAGGAAGTACAAAAACCCAAGAGAATGATACCAATGAACTCTTCCTACACAAAATGCTATACAATACCTTTGTGAAGCAAAACTAAATGCAATGCTTCCCTTGAGGAGCTGCTAAATAACTAAAAAATTTCAGGAATATGACTCACACAAAACCCACTAAACAACTAACTGTCAACCATCTTTATGGCACACCACAACCCTGGTATCGGAACCAATAAAGAAGTATAAGGTAGTCAGTTAACACATCCCTGCATCTGCAGGAAGCTCAAAGGCTATAACCAATTTTGTGAAAATGAGTATAAAAGTAAATGAATCATAAACCTTAAGAAACCAACAGGCGATCAATTAGAGGCTGCTTATGAAAAACAAGCATATATAAGAAAGATATACAGAAAATCTAGCTGAAAGCTAAGAATCGGTCATAAGTAAATCAAGTCCAAAGGCAAGATAAAGAAGTTCAAGATTATTTACACTGCGCTGTTCTGATAGATTTGGTTCAGAACTTAACGGCCTTGATGGAGTGTGACTTCTTTGATTTCCCTTGTCAGAAAAATCAAAAGCAGAAGATTTTCCAAGACTTGGTTGCACATTAGAAACAACAGGCAATGAGTAGGTAATCCCAGCTCCAGTTGAAGCTCCCTGACTAAGTAGACTGCTCGAAGTTGATGTACCAGAAATCATCTTGGGAAATGAAAATTTCTGAGGACCAGAAGAAAATTGTGTGATTCCTGCACTAGTATCAGGTCGATTTCCTTGGACAGCAGCATGAGGTAATAGAGGAGACTTCACATCAAAAGTTCTTGAAGAAAATATGCCTCCACTAGAAAATGATCCAGATGAAACAGGAAGATTAGCTGATCCTGTTTTGCCAGACAATTCTGCACTCCCTTGGGTACCAGCATGAGGTGAAGAGAAAGATTGTGCCCCAAAAATATTTGAAGGAAAGACTGATCCGCTTGAGAAAGATCCAGATGAACCATGCAAACCAGTTGATGCTTTATTGACAGACAATTCTCTACCCACCCTGCGATCTTCAAAGGAAGCTCCAAAAAGTGTGTTGTCTGATTTATCATTTGCAGATTTTGAAACAGAATTAGCACTTGATTTAACTACAGAAACTTCTTGATTTTCAAACCTTTGCAGATCTTTAGCTGCTCCAGGATTTACAGGCTCAGATGCTTTAAACGGTGCCACGTAAAAATTGCCATCTTGCTTTTGTAAAGAAGGTGACTGCCCTTTATCTCTACCATCAATCAGCCTTGCAACAGAAACATCTTGTTGTGCACTCCCTTGGACACCAGCATGAGGGGAGGAAAAAGATTGCACTCCAAAAATATTTGAAGAAAACACTGATCCACTAGAGAAAGATCCAGACGAAGCATGCAAACCAGTGGATGCTTTATTGACCGACAATTCTCTACTCGCACTGATACCTTGAAGGGAAGCTCCAAAGAATTTGTTGTCTGATTGAGCAAGTGCAGAATTTGAAACAGGATCAGCACTTGATTTAACTCCAGCAACTTCTTGATTTTCAAACCTCTTCAGATCTTCAACTGTTTCAGGATTTACAGGCTCGGATGCTTTAAACAGAGCCGCCTTAAAATCGCTATCTTGCTTCTGCAAAGGAAGTGACCCCGCTTCATCTCTACTATCATTTGGCTTTGCAACAGGAACATCTTGTTGTGCACCTATTAATAGCTTTGGAAATGCTGTAGACGTCGTCTGTTCGTCTCCGCTCCTCTTAAGAGCCTCAGAGCCTGTTTTACCACTAGGTTCATCCACTTTTACTTTCTGATGCTGTAACTCATGAAGAGCCTGATCCCCAATTTGAGTCTTATCATTACTGATATTAACCTGCTGATCAGAACTGAGGGGAGAAGACTCCTCTTCCTCATCAGAAATTACATCTTCGGGTAAAACTGAAGGGCCTGTGGCACTACATAAAAAGTTGTAAGCTAAGAATCATATGATTAAGCACACTAATCAAGCCAAATGAGTAAATATCAGAATCAACTAGTGAAAATACCTGGCAAAATGAAACATCAAAAGTTTTCCATCAAGGGTAAGACACAAAAGAACACAACATGGTGAAACTTCTGTATCTTCTTCGCCGAGCACGAATCGAATTTTGTCATCCTGGAAAACTTTGTTGACAGCAAGCCCCAGGACCAGATTATCATCACTGTTATCTAATGCAAGAAGCAACTTTAATTAGAAACATGCATAATTATGTGAGTGAACTTGTAAATCTAACCAAGAATATTAACCCTTTCCCATCGGGCATCCATGCATTTCCCTATAGGCCAATAGAATAAGATCCATACAACACTGTAATGTACCCAAGAACATAAGTAGAAGCATGTGAACAAATTAAAACTAATAAAGATACCAATGGATCCAAATCCACCAGATAACACCATATCTAAAATACCTTCCCAATTAATAGGTCCTGACATGCAAATTCAAGGATATCTTTGAAAACCATCACGGACATATAATATCAGCCAAAGACCCCTTACCAACGCTAAACCTACCTTGCACTTCTTCCAAATTGCCACAAAAGTTTGACCACATCAAACCGTTTTTGCAGAACATGAATTCAAGAAATGCTCAATTCGAAAGAAGAAAGAACCTCAACAAGAAAATATCCTCTATCAAGAAGACAACTCTCAACTGAGGAAAGCTTAATAATCTATCCTTGGTCTTGTTACTTTAATAGTTGATAAAAACAATAGCATAATAGCAGATGTTAATGTTACCTTGAAGACCAATTGTTGGCAGCCATGCATCATGTGAGATTTCAATCATTTTAGCTTCATTCTTCTCATCTGATGACCAACCAAATAGCACAATGTGTTGATCCGTGCTCTTCCTATGAGTAGCAAATGCAATCTCGCTGCATATGATTCAAAAAGAACATGGGATTAGTGCATTCTGTAAGATCATCGCAGATAATAAATATATTATTACTTCTCAAAAACGAACCACTTGGGAGATACTCTGGTTTTGAACATGAGGAAGAATAAGCTATCATTGAAATAATAATAGTACCAACAACAACAGCAAGATTAACAATATTAACTAAATAAAATAGCAAAAGCTATCCGTCTTTAGTATATTTATACATACAGCTGATCGAAGTCGGAAAAGTAGATACAACAGAAGAAAAGCAGCCTGTTGCACAAAAAAGATTACATGAACAATTTAAGTTTGAAGAGACAAATTTGTAAAATTTCCTTTTTGCAGGAAGCCATTTTCATGTTGCCATGAATGCCTAGTTAAGCCAAGAATAAACTATGGCAGGTCTCAATGATATTAACAAACTGCAGAACTTTCTTAATGAGAACAGGCTGAGAAAGAACAGCAAAATACAAAAAAGCTTTAAAGAGTGTTAGCTGACAACTTTCAGCACTTCTTTGACCATCAAATTCCTCTCGCCTTCACATCACAGCTCCATTCCAGCATAACATATACATCGCAGCTTTCCTTCAATAAAGAAGGAATATTCATATGTCTGCCGCACTTTGATACATTTATGGCAACCACCATGTGATAATTGTATCCGGTTATTGAGGCCCGTTGTTAACACATAATACCTCTTAAAAAGTTATAACCACCCCCGCAGTGAAGTTGTTAATTCCAACTTACAAACACAAAATTCCATGGTTGTACACATTAAGGGCCTTTACACAAGCGTAAGCCTAACAATGAACTCAGCCAAGGATTTTTCCCATTATGTTACAATTGTCGAGGATAGAACCCTTGTAATCACCTCCATACTTATGTATCACAATCCACAAGGTACACTGTACACCCATAACCCAATAACATCATGTACACTTTGAATTAGTATACTAAACCAGAAGTACCTTCACAACTAGTTAAGAAGATTGAAAGACTAAGGACTTCAACCTTCCAACACACTAGTTCAGTAGCAAGCACAGAAACTGATTTGTCTATTTTGTACCATAAGTATTAAGTTTGATCCATAGTTCAACAGCAAGCACAGAAACTGATTCGAATATTCAAATAACAATATTAACAAATTTTATGTTTGGAATTTACATTGCCTGTCAAATTTTCACAAAAAAAAATTGTGTTACAAAAAACCCAATATAGACGGCTAAGATTGATTAATATTTAGATAGCTAAGATCATTTAAGGGTCAATCTCAAGAACTGTACATACAAGAATACAAGATCGTTGTCAAAGCATGAAGAATACCAAGTAAGGGTCAAAAATACATACCATTCAGCCAAGTAACTCACGAGCATATAAGGTCCATTTCCGAACGGAATGTAATCGTCATTTATAGTAAGGAAGGCATCACAAAAGGTCAATGCCACTGGATTGGAAGAGGGCTGCAATACAACAAATTTTGTTTGATCAGCACCAACTTGTATCAATTCTAACTCAAATAAACTCAAGTGCAAATTTTATGGATCTGAATCAAACAAAAACTGTAATACAAAATTATGTTGATGAAGAACCCTCAAGTCGCCCATCTATATCCTCTTCAACACCAAAGAGAGAAAAAAAATGTCTTTAGTTACATTTGTAATTCTTCCTTCTTTGACGGTAACAAATTGAACTAGATAGCTATCTTCCATCCCGTCGGGACTCTGACGATAACATCCTACGATAAGACAATCTGGGCGAACCCACTTGACAGAATCCACTGCAAAGAAAGCACAAAGACACTTTAGTTCCCATCTGGACTTGTAAACACGCACAACACACACATCCTTCAAATGGAAGGCAAAAAAACAGAACACAGGCATTTCCTGTCACAGACACGTTAACATGCATGGTGAACAAAGTTAATTAACTTTGATAAAGAATAGTTTTAATGAATACTGCATCTACACACTCTCTTGAAGTTGTCTACGCTCTACACTTCACAACTATGATTCCATGTGTAAGTTAAAAATAAATTTCCAATATGTCTCATATTAATTCTAATAAGATGGTGTGATATCCCAATTCTATTGCTGCTGAACAGAATAATCATCCAAACCATCCTCCTCATATATAGTGGAGAAGAGTCATACACAAGAGATCAAGCCAACACTGACACGTATTTGCAATAATTGCTCATATCGACAAAATGTAAAATCCATAAAAGAGCTATTCACCTTCAGCCTAGGATTCCAAAAATGATTAAACTGACATCTAAATTATTGTATGGAGACCAAGTGTGTTTTGACCAAATAGTACCAATTGAGTCTCTACACCTCTTAGGTTGTAGGTTCAAAGATCTTCAAAGATGTGTGTGTGTGTTTCCTTTTCAAGAAAATATGATTGGTAGAGTAAAGAAATGCTCTTACATGGAGATCAAAACCTAAACAGCTGAACGTCAATTCAAAGAATTTTGGAATCAAACCCAGAACAAGAAACGTTTTAGGAGTGATCAACCAACCAAAAAGACAGTCTTAGGTAGTTGTGGCCTAGCCATGCTTAAAGTTACTCAAGAAAGCCAAGTCATATGGAAGTAGACTACACATATAAGTTTCCAAAGTTAAAAGAATTCAGATATTAATATACCTTTTACAACGCAATTTGCATCGGAATCACCTGGCAGTGAATCAAATGATAGTTTTATCCGTAACTTCTCCTCAAATTTTGAAGATAAAATGATTATATATTCATATCTCGCCACGGCAAGAAATTTGCCATTCATGCTCCAGTTAACTACACAAAGCAAAAATACAGTCCCAGAATTAATAAGACAAAATATGGAGCATTTATGTAAGTGCTAATCCTTTAATGTTTCCCCTTTATCCGTGCAGCTTACATTTTCATAGTAATAAAACAAGCAATATTATCTCTTAGATCATATAATCAGCAATTAAGCATATCTACAGGCAACCAAGTTCAAGCTATTAACCAACCCAAGACAACCTTTAGCACTGAAAAATATTAAATTTACCAGCATCAACATTGTCCATTAAATTACTAAGATCATCTTGGCCAGCTCCACGATATAAATTTCCATCGCTTGTAAGAACAACATGTTGGTCATCCAAATGTGTACTCCACTGCATGTCCTTGATGCAACTTGAACTATTAAGTGATTTGGAGAAAGATGGTTGATGATCCTGAGGATGAAGGAACAACCAAGATTAAAAAAACAGCCTTGTATTCAAAATGTTATTGCACCAATTCTTGACCAAATTATTCTTCATTCACATCAAACGACCATGCTAAAATCTTTCAACCTCTAGAATATGTATTTTGACGTCAAGAAAGAAAAAATAAGTCAACTTCAAAAAGTGAGCCAATCAAAGAACGATTTTATAAAACGATTAAGCCTAATTGGGAGCACCATCCTTGTCGGTTATACCCTTAGCAAGTGAAATAACAAAAGTGGCACGAACCTTATTAAGAAGACCAGCAACGGAGAAAAAATATAGGTTGTGTTCAACAGAAGCGGCCAGCATGGAAGAGTTGGCAGATAATGCCAGTATGGACACCTTTCCGAGAGAAACATCCACAACACTCAGCGCCTGTATACAAGAACCATTGCCTCCATTTTTCAATTCTTCTGCTGTATCCATAACATCTTTGGTCCTTGCAACACAAAACCCTAGAAGCAACCAGTTGCAGTAACATTATGGATATCATCAATAACTTAGTATATGCATGTTCCATGTCCAATTAAAAATATTGAAGTTATGCGTTCCCAGTTCCAGCTTGATAATATTCTAATTGGAGCCTGGTACAAAGGCTGTGGGCAAAAATAAGCTAGCTTATAAGCTAGTACATGTTTGGATGGACCATAAGCTAGCTTATTGAAACGCTAATGAAGTAGCGTTTTAGGATCTTTTTGTAGCTTTTTTCTAATTATACCCTTATTAATATTACTTATTATACTACAAGATACCCTTTTTGGTCATTTTACATATTCATAAGCTAGTTTTTGCCAAACATAATTTATTCATAACCTAGCTTATATCAGCTTATCAGCTAGTTTGCCAAACACAGCCAAAGTTGTTACGGTATTTTCCAGTATGCAGTCCATGTTACAATGTAATTATAATGTTTTGTTAGAAAAGTTCCATGATCTGATAACTTTGAAGTAAGGGCTCTTTTGAGCTCACATCAGTAAGTTGGTGAAGATGACAAGTTTCATAGTAATTTCAATAAAACATCACCTCATAACACAAAACTCTAGCAGCAACCAATCAAAGTAGCATTACAGTAAAAGCAGATACAGTAACAAACCCTAACAATTCGGTCGGGGAAATTAAAGAGGTCTCACCGGATGGATGTGCAACAAAAATGACTCCAAATCTTTCTGAAACAGCCAGCGGACGACGAGGAACGCTGTCCAATTCGAACTTGAAATCGGCATCGGATTTAATGGGAACGGGTTCTCCGACTCTGCTGAACCGGTAGTTTCTGGTGCCAACTATGTCTCCTTCGATTTCTTCCTCGATTTTGACGACGTTTTTATTAGCATCTGGTGTTTCAGTTTCCGCCATTGAAGCTATAGGTGGTAGCTTGAAGGATCAAAGCTTTAAAACCCTATGGCGAGTTTGGGGAAGACAACATGAAAAGGGGTTTTGGGCGGGAATTATATGGCTGAAACCTAGACGGGTTTGGTCGGTGAAAAGGGAAATTTTTGTTATGTTTGGCTGAACTGATAAGCTAGCTGAAAGAATGGCAAAAACTAGCTGATAAGGTATGATCGTAAAATGATAAAAAATATATATATATATTTTTTTAATTGGTATATTTTGAATAAAAAAATAATAAGTCTGGTAAGTCACCAAGATGCTAGTGCCTAACTTTTCAAAAAGCTAGTTTAGGCCATCCGCTATGCGCAACGCGAAGGCGTCGGGTTGTGCTTCGGCTTAATCGGGTACACCACGATGGATGAATCGGGTTGGAGAATCGGCTTGGCATTCGGCTTCTCCATGCCGAGCGGCAAACCCCNTAATGTGTGTGTAAGATTTGGTTGGGTATAAACTATAAACGATGGTTTGGATAAGGTAGTGGAAAGCTGATGTACTGATGATGTGTCAATTGGGTTCAAGGCTCCCCATGGATGGCCTTATGGTCCATCCAAACATGTACATGGCTTATAAGTTAGATTATTTTTACCAAACAATGTTGTAACGCCCCATTTCTCAAAGTTAGAAATTTACTTGTTTTGTTAAAACGTCTGTTGAGTTAGGTTATTCATGTAAATTACAGGTGCGAGGGCTTTTGTGTCGTTTCTAATAGTTGGGGGTAATTAGTAGCATGTATATAAAAAGGGAAGAACTCCCATTTGTCCCTTTCAGTTTCCGGGGAGCGATTTTGAGAGCAAGGCTAGGAGGCGATTTTTGGTCAATTGAAGGCGCACTTGGGTGTTTGTGGTAGAATCAATCGTCAAGGCGGCAATAGTATCGATTTGCGAACCCAAGGTATGAATTTATTTGGTGTTTTCGTTAGGTTGTCTAGTTTGGGTAGTGGTTAAGGTTATGGTTTGATCATTCGTAAAATTGAAGATCTTTGGATCATCTATTAGTTATTTGTGTTGGTTTGGTGTTATAAATGTTAAAGTTATGTTGATAGACCAATTATATAAGAGTTTGGGTGTTTATAATCGCCAGACAAGAGTTTGGGAGGCCAAAACCTCGATTTTCAGGCGAGTACCCGCGGGTACCGATCTGGGTGTATCGGCGGGTAAGTCNCTTTTTCCGTGCGGACTCGGTTTGTAACTTTCCTCAATGTTATTATGTAGGGGGATAGTTTTAGATGATTATTGGTAAAATTTGAGGTAGGAAATGAAGCCCGAACGAGTAGTCGCAACCCGCGACTTGGGATTTTGGTCTGCGGGTAACGGCGGGTTAGCCGCGGGTAAGAACCCGCCGGCAAACCGCTGTTTACACTGGAGTGATTTTTCACTTTTCCGTTTAGCTTTCGTTTGGGGTTCTCTTGGTTGAAGTTTGAACCCAATTGGGATGGTCTAGCCTAGTCTAAGGCCTAAGGTGAAGTTTGGTGAAGTTTGAACCCAATTGGGATGGTCTAGCCTAGTCTAAGGCCTAAGGTTCGGGAGCGAGTTTTAAAGTGTCATTTTGGATGTTTGTTTATGTGTGCCTTTCGTTCCATTGTTATAGGTGTTTGATATACTATCGTGTGGTGTCAATACCGGTGTTGGTGACGTGGATTAAGGTGAGTACATTAACCCTCGTTACGTGGCTATATGTATTAATTGTGTGTATACGTGTTGTGGTGTATAAAACTGACTTGCATGATTGGTCGTGCCCATTGTAGTGGTGGTGGAAAAACATTTTTGTTTGGACCTCGTTACGTGACATTTTTGTCTGCTTGTTTGAGGAAAAACATTTTTGTTACCTTGTGTTTTAAACTTGACTGGTTGAATGAAATTTGATACTTGAGATTGTTGGGACCTCGATTTGAGGAAATTGGTTTTTAATTTATAAGTTGAATTTCTCATTTATTGAATTATGAACTTAAAGTTTTAACCTTTTGTATTATTTCCGCTGCCAATGTTACTTTTATTTAAATTTTGGTTAAGTCACCCGTTAAGGGTCAAAAATTTAGTTTCCAGTTGTTACAGCGTAACTACAAATGACATAAGCAAGGGCTTTTATACCCAAAACTAATACACACGAACACATTAAACCCTCTCACTTTACAACAATTACACTTTCAACCCTAACTTTACAAAGTTGTTCCAAATTAATTAATTAACAACTAAAGTAAACTTTGACCTTGTCTTTGACGACTTTGACTTTTCCTTTAGCTTCATCTTGTGATTTCGGGTACAATCTGATTCTGCACCCAACACCCACATTGTTTGTAAATTCATTTAAACGTGTTACCCCTCTAACCCCGAATAGGGAGCCTTTCCTTTCCGTCAGAAATCTGACCTCATTAAAGTATCCACAAACCACGCAAGCATAGCCACCGTCATCCCTGCTAAGATCCGAGAGTTTTCTCCACAACTATTAGCTTGCCTTAACGATACTCACGACATAAATGTTGACAAAAGCACACTTTATGTTCAACGATTTCAAAATCCTTTGATAACCATAAAATTGTTCTTCATGATTAATGACTCTTTTGAGACTAACTTAGGGACCCATATCAAACACAGGCCCTAAATCACTGCATCAAACCTACCATTTCCCCAAATCTTACAGATTAAACTACGGTCCAACGATTGCAACTGGGTTTCTTGAATGCAGATAACATTAACCCTATTACTCCTACCTAGATCTTTAACCCAACTCCTTGTATAGACTCCCCCAGCCCTTTTTAGATTGAGAGACAGAATATTAACTATCGTTACCGACTAACTCCCTTTTTGCTGCACTAGACCCAGCCGCCAAGGGGTTCACTCTTGGTGAATTAACTATTTCATTCATGGTAAATAAATAAATATGCGATTGTATTATTCTGAATAATAGATAATATTCAAAGTGAAAATAACTTGTTGTCAAGACTGAAAAAACAATTTTCACTCATGATGGATATTGTCTTTTATTCATGATGAATAAATAAACTTGTGATTTTATTGAAATTGAGTAATATCTTTTATTCAAATTGAATATAACTAGTTATCAGAAATGAAAAAAAAAAAGAAATATTCACTCATGGTGGATATTGCCTTTTTATTCATGGTGAATAAACAAACATGTGATTTTAGTCATTCTCAATAATAGATAATATTCAAATTGAACGTAACTAATTGCCAGGACTGAAAAAGAAGACTAACTCATGGTGGATGTTGTCTTTTATTCATGGTGAATAAGCTATTTCATTCATGGTGAATAAATAAATATGTGATTTTATTCATTATGAATAATAGATTATATTCATATTGAATAAAAATGCTCTCTAGTTTTTCTTTCTTATTCTTTATTTGGTTCTCGATGAGTTCCCGATTCGTCTCGATAGATTTCCCAATCCATCTCGGTAAAAGTAAAAAAGTGGTTATGGCTTTATACAAACAAACACATAACAGGCTCTCAATCAGTCTCGATGGAAAATGAAGGTGTTATGTTATGATTTTAATACACAACCACACACCAATTCAATGGATGGGTTATTGATTAGTCCTGATTGATCTTGATGGTTTCTCGATTAGTCTCGATCGGTGTCGATTGGTCCCGAAGAATTATCGACCGAACTCGATGTGTTCTTGTGATTGGTCTCGATGGGTTCCCGTCTCAACAAAAATCGAGGCTATATTTTTACACAATAAATCCACAGATAGGTTCTTAATGGAAAATGAAGGTAGTATGGTAAGGTTTAACACATAAACACACACCAAATCAATGAGTGAATCTCGACCTTTCTTGATAGGTTTTTGATAGGTCTCACCTTGGTCTCGATCAGTTCTCGATTGGTCTCAATGGGTGTTGGGTTACGATGATTGTTAGGACCAAATTGTCTTAATTAGAGAAAGTTTTATAAAGTAAGCTTTATGAGAGATAAATTAGTGATTAGCTAATTGTTGTAGCTTATAGGCTTGGGCTTGGGCTTGATGTAATTGGGCCCTATATATAGGGTTTAGGTTTGGGAAGAGAAGAGTGCAGCCATTTCCTATGAGAGTCGTTTAGTGTGTGTTTGTGTGTGTTTCTTGTAAGGTTTGAGAGCTCTCATAATAAATGCAAGAACTCATCTTTTTGTCTATCGATTTCTCTCCTAAATCCTCTATTGTTTGATTGTTTGGGACTCACAATTGGTATCAGAGCTTTCACTTTGGTGGATAGCTTATGTACTGAGTTCTTGAGAACACTGATCCTTTTCTTGAAAAGTTTTTGTTAAGGGCCTGTAAGTGATAAGCTGCTTCTATAAGTGTTTCTATACACTTGGGTAGTGTTTTTATCCCACTAATCACTTATTTGTTGCTCCTTATTAAGCTGTTTGTGAGCTTTATGTGTCTAGGTTTATATTCGGACTTTGTAAACACGGGACCTCCTCCCTTGCAAAGTCTCGTAAAGCCGGTTTATCAATATCCCGATTCGGACTATCCACTCCCACACTCTCCCGAATCGGCTTATTCCCTTCACACACTAATCCGATTCGGATTATTCCACTCTCACACTTTCCCTATTCGGACTACTGTTTCCCGATACGGATTATATCCTTAGTCAAGGTTTCCCGATTTGTACTATATCTCACACATAATCCGATTCGGATTATCAACATATCCCGAATCAGCCTTTCAAAATCCCTAATCGGACAGCCAACTTTCCATATTCGGACTTCTCTCAATTCCCGAATCGGATAATACCCAATCCCTATTCGGCCTTTGATAATCCCGAATCCCATAAGCCAAATACCACAATCCCGAATCGGAGAACCTCAATCCCAAATCGGATTTTTGCCAAAACCCCATATCGGCCTTTTGACTTATCCGATTCGGATTATCACAATCCCGAATCGGACTTTGTCTTTCCCATATCGGATTTTGGTGATTTTCATACTTAGCTGAATTTTCTCATCTAAACTTCCAGAGTCTACTGACTTTTGGAAAATTTTCCAAAATTTTCAAAATTCTCAAAATTCA
>LUCG01164934.1:0-15211 GCA_001633085.1 Carthamus tinctorius
GTCTGCGTATTCGAGTTTTATTTACCTTCACGGTGTTTTTTTGCGAAGTTTCATACGTTAGGTTTTGGTCTCACGCGGTAACAGGTTGGTCTCACCTGATCCCAAGTCCGTTGATGGGTGTTAGATCACCATATTTTGTATGTTAGAATTGGTGTTTTATGCAACACAGGAATTTGTATCAACCCTCTCCGTCCAACTATTAATTGCACACTTCGGTCTAAAATGCTCACTTGTTGACGTTTTGAGGTGCTCGTTGCGAGGACCAGTTTGTATATAAATTCTCCAATCTCCGGTCGTTATGATCCTGTTAGTTGACTTCTTGCAGTAGCTTCTTTGGCTCTGGTTAAAGCAGCTATGCAATGAGAAGCTAAACCGCTCATGTAAAGAGGTCAAATTGCGATGGTAATGGGGATAAGGTTAACGAGGGTACAAATTTTATTTGAGGAGCACTTCTTCAGCGTAATACGGACATACATTGAGTTTTGCTTCTGAACGTCTGATACATGTATTTCGTTTTTCTTTTAGATTCGCTATTTGTTGCATACTTGTATGTGAGTTGTTCGTTGGGATGCATGCTTATTCTAGGAAGAAATCATTCAAGAAATCGTAATATGCTATCTGAAATAGTTTACATGCATGAAGTTGATTTAGAGGTTGTTTGGTAGTTGCTGAATTGTTTAGTGCTGGATGATTAAGTGGTCAGAATGATTAAGAGGCTCTTATGATATGGTGCAAAATGAAATATGTTGGTTTGGTAATTGTTGAGTATGAAATCAGGACTCTTAATNGTTTTGGAACCATTAAGAGGCAGTTCATTTCTTTGCCAAACAGGATTACCTCTTAACTATTCAAAGGTNAATGATTCTTTGTCTTTATCAATCTTATAAGTTATTATCTTCGGAGTTTCTAATGTGCTTGTTGACAGGAGTTATAGTCCACGTTACAGTCCTCGTGGGAGAAGGTCTCCTCCACCTCGTCGTAGCATATCACCTCGCAGAGGTCGTAGCTACAGCAGGTCACCTCCGTATCGCCATGCTCGACGTGATTCACCATATGCTAACGGGTATGCTGTAAATCATTGATCTGCAACGTTAGGGGTTGTTGGTTTGCGGAATTCAAAGGAATTTGATGGAATTGGAATGACAAATTCTTTTGACTAAATTCCTTGGTGATATTATTTGGTTCACGGAACGAACTTGATGGGATCCTTTGAATTCCACAATTTAAGGAGTCCATTAGTCATTGGCTTAAGTGAAAGGAATGGATTCCTACTAATAAAAAACGTGGTCAAATTCCTTCGAATTCCATTCCAGTACGTTCAAAGTCAAATTCCTTTGATGGATTTCAATTCCATCAAATTCCATTCAGCGAACCAAACGCCCCCTTAGGGGCTCTTTGGTTCACGGAATTCAAAGAAATTTGGTTGAATTGGAATGCCAAATTCCTTAGTTTCGTTTGGTTCGTGAATTGAACTTGATGTAATTCTTTGAATTCCATTGAATTCCACTATTTAAGGAATTCATCATTCATTGGCTTAAGTGAAAGAATTGAATTTCTACCAATAAAAGATGTGATCAAATTCCTTCAAATTCCATTCCAAATCCTTCAAAGTCAAATTCCTTCGTTGGATTCCAGTTTCTTCAAATTCCATTCCCGAATCCTTCAAAGTCAAAATCCTTCAATGGATTCCATTCCATCAAACTCCATTATGCGAACCAAACGCCCCCTTATTCTTATTTTTTGTGACACCATCTAAGTAAGTCTGCTTTTACAAATGTTTGTTTTTCAGAGTCTAAGCAGGGATGGAAAGAAATTGCTGAACGGTAACAGGATAGCTCTGCGTTTATATGTTTCCTGATAGGCTTTATAAACAACAAAAGATTACGCTTAATTTATATTCACATGTGACGACATTTTCGTGTGTTGGACCTAGCATCCGATGTGGGACTGCACTTTGTAGCCGGCAAAAGCGGGTGCTCTTGTGTCGGCTTGCTGAAACCCTCGAGGTCGCTTTCATACTTAAATTCTTTATGATAGCTTTTGTTATTTTCTTACTTATAATGCTTTAGAGTTTTAGTCTAAACTCGTGGTACGATATTTGGGGTATTTGGTTTCTAAACATATTTTTTTTCTATATTTTCTTTGGTGTTTTGAGGTTTGGTTATCGGCTGAGAATCGGCCTTGGTCCTCCTCCACTTTCTGCATCTTAGACTTCTGCACGGTTTAGCATCGCATCTTCTTGATATCTGCACTACACCCGCATCATGTCGTTGCTCCTTGTGGTGCTTAATGACTACTTTGAACGGCCATTTAGCATCGTATCTCCTTCATCTCTGCACTACTACTTGTGGTTCTTAATGACTACTTTGAACGGCCATTTAGCATCGCATCTCCATCTCTGCACGTGTTGTTGCTTCTTGTGGTCCTTATCTGAAAACGGCCCTTCAAACTACAAATCTTGGTTATTCGTAGCTTTTTAACGACATCTCTCTGCAAGAAAGCTTCTTGGTGGTTAAGACCTCTTATTATATGCAAATAAGCTTCTTGATGGTTAAGACCTTATTTTAAGACATTATAATAAGGTCTTAACTACGCATAAGCTTTCTTGTAGAGAGGTGTCGGTAAAAAGATACGAATAATGTGCTCTTATTGCTTCCCAGCCTGCTGCGTATGCGCCAAAGAGGTAAGATTGTGACTACTTAACTGTGTTTTTACACCTTTTCTGGACACCGTTTATTTGCACTTCTTTAGAAAACCCGACACCCACGGTTTTGTGGAGTGAAATGCTGCTGAAAATTGGTCGTATTTTTTCCTTGTTGGCGAATGTAAGTAACAGTCGTAGTAGTTGTCGATAACTATGAACAATAGCGGATACAAGGATCATCATTTCGATGCCGGTTTGCATTGATTTTACTTGCCTACCTGGTTGATATTTACTTGCGATGCCCGTGTTCGTGTATATTTCATTTCGACAAGTAGAAACTAAACCGTTTGATCGTTTCGACGCCATCGTTGGTTTTCACTGAGTGCTTGTGAAATCGATTTGTGTTGTGTTGTGTGCTTATTTTGATTTTACTTTGTTTATACGCAATCATCTAGCTGCGTTGTAGAGCTGTATGCCAAAATTTCGAGCCAACCAATTCGGCTCGTACAGTTTGCATTGGGTTGGGTTGGGTTGAGATCTTTCAAACTGTAAATTTGACCATATGTCGGGGAAAGGGGCTAGGGTTTTCAGCTGAATGAGCGGTTATCAGGGGCTGTTGGTTTTTTAAGAGGTCCGAAGTCTGATTTCAAATCTAAAAAATAAGTGGTGGATGGTGCACCTCTTAAAATTTCAGAGGACGGTGGGAGGTTTTCAGGTGTTTTCTTAGAAATAAAACAAACAGTCTTAAGTCTGTAAATTACTTTATTAGAGGAATCAAAGTTATTAAACACACCTGCAACAATAAATTACATTAGGAGTAATTCTAATTTCTTCTTCATACTTTATATTATTTTAAATAACAAATTGTATTTCTTAATTATAAATAGACAATAAAACTAATATTAAGAAACTAAGAAAGTTTAATGCTAGTCTTTGCATTATACCCCTTCTCAAAACTAGGGGTGGCAAACGGGTCGTGTTCAGGTTAACGGGTCACGGGTTGGCGGGTCAAAAACCTCAACCCGGACATGACCCGTTAACCTTATCGTGTCGAGATATTCAACCCTAACCTGTTAAGGGTCGTGTCGCGGGTCGTGTCACGGGTTGACGGGTTGGCGGGTCAGGGCGGGTTGACAGGTCAAAAACGGGTTAGCGGGTCATAAATGGGTTAGCGGGTCAGGAAAGCAAAGTTTAACAATGCAACCAAATTAGTGAAATGACCAAAGTTCAAAACTCAAAAAGTAACCAAATTCAAAGTCCAACATACAAATACAACCAAAGTTTAAAATACAACCAAGTTTAAACACAATTAACTAATTAAAGTTCAGACTTCAAAGGTTAAGGTTAAAATATAAAAATATATTAAAATATATTATAACATATAAAACATATTAAAATCATTAACGGGTTGGCGGGTCGACCCGTTAACCCGTCGGGTTGACCCGAACACGACCCGCTAATTAGCGGGTTGACGGGTTAGCGGGTCAAAAACCTCAACCCAAACCCGTTTATTTTCGTGTCGTGTCGGGTCGGGTTGGGTTAGCGGATCGTGTCGGAAATTGCCAGCCTTACTCAAAACCAAGGGTAAATTGTAATTACAAATTTTTTTCTTATAGTTTTCAATACTTTTCACCTTGGATGTAATTCCCACTTCTCAAGTATAAGGAACTAAAAAAAAATTTAAATTAAGGGACCAAAAGAAAAAAAAAGAGAATTGTGAGGATAAAAAGGTTAAAAAGTTACACACCATTGTAGAGGTGGCTAAATAGGCCCGGCCCGGCCCAGCCTGGTTCGATTGTTTAATCAGTAACCCTTCCCGATGAGGGATCGGTTAGTTAACTAAAAATGTAAGTTTTTTTGCGTAACAGGTTATAACTGGCCTGGAACCGGTTATGTAATCAGTCTTTAATCGGTTATAACTGTAACCGATAACTTTAAAAAATTCTAGCCATTATATACCCTTTAAAATAGTCGCTTTTTTCTACTTTTTAGTTTCATGTATAGTCAATTTTTTGCATTTTTACCCAAACACACTATAAATAAGTTGTATGTTGTATGGAGCTAGAAACCAAGTTACAAAACGTAAAAAACACAAACAATTCTCGCTATTATTTCTGATTTTGACTCGTATCCGTTTGTTGCAATTGATGTAATTAATTTGAAAGTATAATAAAATGTAATTTTAAAGTATACTTGAGTGGCCTAATTTTTTTATTTAAATTTTATATAAATAATCATAAATTTTATTAATAAAAGAAATAATAACCCTCAATCGATTTATAACCGGTCAAAACTAATCAGTTACATTCACCATGGCTATGAAAACTCAATTCCAAAACCGCAAACACAGTCTACTGCCTTGCTCCTCGGCTCCATACTGCTCCAGCCGCTCCATGTAATAGCCTGCTTCTCGAGTGGCTCGCTGCCGTGGTGCGGCGGAGCCAGGGTGATCTCGGCAGCCGGCCTATCTTTCCGGGCGCACGCATAAAGACATGATTAGTTCCACAGATCCCACTGCACACCGACTATAGTAAAACTCCTTCTCGTTGTACCGAAACAACGTAATCTACTCCAAAAAAACCATTAAACCAGTATCGACCATGGGTCTAATTTTTTATAACAGAGATTTTAAACAGGACAAAAAATGTCAAAATAGAATAGTTCAGGGACCATTTAGCAACAATGAATCTTGAATCTTTAAAGCAAAACCAAAAACGAAAACCTTCCACTTTTGAGGGCGGCGAGAGATGGCGATGGATGCGAGCAGTGGAGGAGGAGGAGGAGATGAGTTCGCAGTTGGATGCTTGCTATCCATTAAAACCACTTTGGGTGATGAATTCGAAGGCCAAGTGATAACCTACGATCGCCCTTCCAACATTGTCGTCCTCCAAGAAGGTCTCAAATCGAACCCACAATCGCGCCGAAGTATCAGGTTTCTGAAGGCTAATTACATCAAGGAGTTTTCGTTTCTGGGCCAATCCGATGACCCGCTTGATCTCAAGAAGTGTTACCTTGATCTTAATTCGCTCCAATCGAAAGAGGAGGCCGCTGTCAGGTTGGTAAATCGAGTTGTTTAATGAATGCACGCCAGGTGTTTGTGAAAATGTCTCGGTGGATTTTGGTGTTGTTTTTTTTTTTTTTGCAAATGGGTGCAGTTTGATCTGGTTTTTGGAAGGTAGAATGTTTCAAACTCAAAAGGGATACCGGTTTTCAAGTATAAAAATAACAAATCAAAAGTGTTGCAGTGCCTGCCAGGTGTTTGTAAAAATGTCTTAGTGAATTTTGCTGCAATGGGTACAGTTTGATTTTGTTTTTGAAAAGTAGAATGTTTCAAACTCAAAAGGGGTACCAGTTTCCAAGTGGAAATTAACTCGTTTGACATTCAAAATCAAAGTGTTGCAGTGCCTGCCATGTGTTTGTGAAATTGTCTAAATGAAAGAAATCAAGATGGGTCTTTTTGTTGTAGTGTCTGCTATGTGTTTTGTAGATTGTTTCCTTAAGCTCTGTTGGATAATTGAGATGGGTGTTCGCTGTTCTATTTGAATTTTCAAGTGCAAGTATTTGTCTTGTGTTTGTGAAATGTGATCACTCTTTTGAGCCATGGGGTGTGCCAATTGTTCTGTTTGGAAGATTCAGATTGGTAGACTTTGATTGAATTTTTGCAGACAAGCAGAGATAGATGTTGAGAGGATTGGAGTTGGTGTTACTGCTGAGGCTCAGAGCATTTTTGATGCTTTATCGAAAACGTATGTTTCCCTTTTTATCTTCTCTTGTGGTTGTTATCACAAATCTAGAACCTAGAAAAGCATCTATGATATAGTTTTTTTGATCTTTAATGCTCTTAATATATACTTAAAAGGGTCTTTTTTTATGTTCACTTCTCGTTAATTGCTAATCAAGATCCATATGATATCCTACATTTTGACTTGTACAAGTCTAAGGGTCTGTTTGGTTGGTTTTCCATGAATTCATGGATGTATAAAGTTGTCTGTGTGGATTAATTTGCCTGTATAGATTGAGAAGCTTTTTGTTTGAGAGAGTTTTTTCATAGATGGAAGGAGTGTGTTTTGTAATTAGGAGCAGGTTCGGAATAAAACTTGGCTTTTTGCATAAAGCTCCCCCCCCTAGAAGCTTACTTAATAAGTCACTTTTCATGTCATTAAGCCACTACCAAACAGTCATATATAGTTGACTAAGTAAGTTGCGTGTCCTATTAAACTCATTAAGTTGCTAACAAACAAACCCTAAATATTACCTTGTGCAATGATCAATAATCTTATGACCTGTTTTATAAACGTGATAATGGCTGATGGGCGTAAATGATATTCGAGTTGATATTGTTTAATTTATGGTAAACATTTAGAAATCTTACATATTTTGGATGTTAGTGGAAGTGCACATGGAATAGGAAACTATATGTTTGCATCTCTTCCATTTGAACCGTGCTCCAAAAAGAAGTATTTAATTTGCACCCAACAAAGAGTTTTCCCACTAGATTAGCTCTTAAGACAATGGAGTATTTAAATTTCCTAAAAACATACGAATTATGATATAGTTTTCCCTCTAAATTAGCTCTAAATAAATGGAAAGTTATTTTTCCTTTTCAGACGAGTTCCATCCTCTTCATGATTTCCCATCTCTTACGCTTTCGAGACTCTCATAAAGTTCTTGCTTCGACAATTTAAAAATCCGATAGTCAAACTCATTCCATACATTATAATCGAAGTGGCCGATTTCTAAAGTTTCATAGGGCGCTCTCTAAATTCCTTCTAGCAAACATAAAATGGAGACCCCCTAGGGCTTTGGGACACAAATGGCATCCTCCGTGACTCTATTGTATGAGAACTTCTTTTTGCTATACCTCAATCTTGTAATCGCTTCACCGCTTTTCGGGTGTCATTGTTGTTTGACCATTACCTATCCTAACCATCTTCTTTGGTATAAGTTTCATGTTCTAACCATTCATTTAAAGGCCCGTGCTAAAGATGTCGTAAACACCTCAACAAAATTGTGTCAGCTTCTCCTATACTAACCAAACCAAACGAGCCCAATATATTCCACCACCCAGATGCTGAGACAAACCTAGCAATTTTATTAATGGTGGCACCATTTGACCATAGGAAACAAGTATATGTATATTTTAATACGTGTCTTAAGTCTTATTGGTTCATTGCTTTTCATACGTGTCTTAATTTTTTTGTTGCAATTTTTTGAAACATAATAAATTTGAAACTAAAGGCTAAAAACTAAGAAAAATAAGACTAACAGGATTCGAACTCGGGCCTGGGGTGGAAGAAAACCTTGCAAACCAACTCCGCTAAAGGAAAGTTGTGTCTATATTGTAGTTTCAAAATATATACAGTGGCACACAACAAATTGATACGGTGACACTTTTCTAAGGAGTAGAAAATCTGTCCTCTATCCTAAAGAGTAGAACGGGTGTTAATGTGAGTCTGTGATGGCCCACAGCTAGTGAAATATGTGTGAAAGGGATAAAACAGAACCTTTTAAGACCTCATATGCCGCATTACATTTCATTAGCTATCAAATGGAGTTTAACCATAAATTCTCTTTGATGCTGTGAGATGAAACTATTAACTTTTTTTGGAGGATTTTCCTACGGTACCCTGCTTTAATTGATGGTTTCATGATCGGTACTGTAATCAGGCTACCCGTTCGCTGGGACAAGACTGCAATAGTCGTGATGAATGAAGTTCGTGTTAGCAGTCCATATCTTGCTGAATCCGTTACCGGAGGAACCCCTGCTGCCAATGAGCGTGTGAGGAAAGTGGTAAGTTGATGAAGCCCTTCTAGATAGTTAAAATGTACAATTTATATTATATGTAGAGGTAGGGTTCAGGGAAAACCCCCCAAAAAATGAAAAACTGATGAACACCCATTTAATCATTCATTTGGACGGTATGCACATGTGCATACAAGTAATTGAAGTTGTTTTTTGGTTTCTATGCATGCACGTGTGCATACCGGACAAATTGGCAAATTGGTTATGAAATACTTGTATGCATATGTGCATACCTTGGTACCATTGGTCCAATGACCCTCCTATATGCTAAAAAATTTGTTCCTAGGTTTTATTTTGAAAATGATTCACAAAACCAACATAGACATTTAGCAAGAATTAACTTTTCATCATTTTCCAACAAACATTCAAACGATCTTAACCCCAAATTCTTATCATTTTTCGGGTTTTCTGCTTTGATCTTCAAATTAAGGTTGGAATGAAATGTCAATAATTCTTATAATTTTTCGGGTTCTTTTATCCAGCTTGAGCTTGAAAGGAGGAGGTTGCAAACCCGTGGAGGTGGTCAATGAGAACATGGGGAAAAAGCGAGCCTTCAAGGTACGAAATGATGATCATTTCGATATGTGCCAACTGACCAAAGTTTTAGACTTTCATAAATTGCTTATTATGTTTCTTTTTTTCACCATACCCTTCGTCGATATAATATTCGGTCTAATATTATGTGAGACTGATTTCTGCATTGAAATTAAAATGCTAATTTCTGGTCTTGATCTTGCAATTCTAAGGCGTCGTTTGTTTTTTAAGAGGTCTGAAGCCTGATTTTATGTCTAAAAAATAAGAGGTGGATGGTGCACCTATTAAAATTTTAGAGGACGGTAAGAGGTTTTCAGACCTTTTCTTAAAAATAAAAACAAACAGTCTTAAGTTCGTGAACCTCTTAATTTTCAGACTTAAGAGGTTTTAAGAGGTATCTTTTGAAAAACAAACATCCCCTAACTAATCTGAATGGTTTTTGAAATGCATGAATGGTTAGAAGCAGGTTATTGAGGTTGGTAATTACAGAAATTTGGTGAAATTGAATAAAGAAGATTAATGCAGGGATAATTGTCATTAAATATCTTAATGCCAATTATGCAATATGATTTGAGAAATCTTTAATAGAGTTCTTGAGGGGTTCATAAGAGATTCAAACATGGTGTGCAAGATTGTTTTTTGACCAATTAATCAGAATGTTTTTGGAATCTGTTGAAAGGATTGGAATTTGAAGTGAAATCGAATGACGTTTGAATCACATGTTTGGTTGGTAGGAAATGAAATAGAATTTGTTAAAAGAATTGGAACGTCTTTTGGTTTGAAGAATATTAGTTTAGGAATTGTGAAGAAATAACGGTAATCGACTAATATACCCCTTTTAATGATATTTTTGTACTTTCTCGCATAATTATAAATAAAGATATTTAATGATAAAATTACTAATAATATTAATTGCTACTGGTGGCTAGTAGCAATGGCGGGTGATGGTGTTGGTTAAATTGATCTAGATAAATTAAGTTAAGATTTCTAGAAAAATTAGCATTTGGTTCTTGACTTGGTGTTGGTTAAATTGATTCAGGTAAATTTAAGTTAAAAGTTTTAGAAAAATTAGCATTTGGTTCTTGACTTAAACAAATCGAATTCAATGGAATTTCTTCATTGAATTGGCATTTAGGTCATGAAATTTGGTTAAAAGAATTTGTTATTCCTGTTCCATTGAATTTCTTCATATTCGACAAACCAAACAACCCACAAGATGCAAGATAGTATCTGTACAATAGAAATTAGACTCAATATAGCGAACACAAAAACATTGTTCGAGTCGTGTTTGCAGCTTCCATCTGGGGACTTAAAAAAGAAACAACTGCTATACCCTTTGTGGGCACAGGGTTTATCTATGTGCATATATCTCATTCTTTAGGTCTTCGAGTGAGTTTTACAGATATTGGATCCGTTTGTTTTTATTCTAGTTTCGTTTTGAAACTTAAAGAAAGAGTTTTGGAGAATAAGGTCGATCATGTTGGTAAAAGAGATTTCTTTTGATATAATTGAAACTATGTTATTTGGCTTCCAACAACTATATTAATTAACATTGACATCTAAAGAAAATGTTAATAGTTTGTTTTAACTTGGTGCATATGGGCCAAGATGGGCTCACATTAATCCCTTAGCCCAATTTTATCTATGGTGAAGCCCATAAATGGTATATTGCATTTGGGCTTATGGATTTTAAAATGGTATTCCTTCATGCCACCATTGTGGTTCCATATCTATCTTCAAACTAGAGGTGGCTAAATGGGTCCGCCGATTGGATAATCGATAACCGAAGACCTTAATCGGTTATAGATATTTTAGGCTTTTTGCGTAACCTGTTAAACTGGTTACGTAATTGGTCCTTAACCGTAACTAGTATTTTTCAAAAAATAAATCCGTTACATAGTCGTAGAGGTAGCCGTTTTTTTTTCTTCCAAATTTGCCTTTTTTTGCATTTTAACCTCCAAATATACTATAAATAAGTTGTATGGTGTATGAGCTTATATACCAAGTTATAAAACACAAACAATTCTCGCTATAATTTGCGATTTCAACTCGTATTTGTTTCTTGCAAACTTGCAAGTTATAATCTATCAATTGTCTATTCTCATTGGATGGTATCCCATTCACCCTAGGTTCGAATCCCTTTGTGCGCATCTTGTGGCCAGGCTTAGTCTCAAACGGCCGAATTTTCTTTCAGTTCTATATTGCCAAGGATGTAGTCTAGACAAAGTCTAGATGAACCTTATCTAAAAAATTGTCTATTCTCATCTATTTCTATCTTTCTAAATGGCGGTGAGCCATTTATTTTAAAGTTTATATAATTGATCATAAATTTTATTACAAAAATTGTAAAAAATAAAACCTTAATCGATTTGTTGGTTATGTAACTGATCCTTAACCGGTTACAAATTACCTCAACCGGTTACTACTCTAAACATCTCTAACAGTAAAAGAAAACACCGTTTTTAACCGGCCCAATTTGCAATCGTTTATAACCGTCCCAGGCCCGATATACTTCAAACTCATTTAAAGGGTGATTGGTCGAATAGTGTGATGTTAAATTTTTATACGCGGACTGTATGGTATTTAGAATTCCGCCAATTAGGATAATCTTTCAAAAGATTTGTATCCATCGAGACCAAAAAGGGCTTCTAATCGAGGAATCCTTTTTTGTTGGACCAGTATTCATGATCTCTCTCTCTCTCTCTCTATATATATATATATATAGAAACCGGATAGTTTGTACAAACCAATCTCGACCATACATCTACATGATCAATGGTGTAGATTAATCAATGGTTAAGATAGGAGATAAACAAAATATAAACAAAATCAATGGTTAAGATTAGGTTTGTAGAGTTTGTACAAACTACTCAGTTTGTATTTGATACTTCCCCTATATATATAGTATCAGGTTCAAATGAGAAATGCTAAAGAAATGAGAAGTGGATAAGTGATCTCCACCACTCATCCGGTCAATAAAGGCGGCTTTGACCGGGTCCCCCTCCTTTAATCGTCTCCACCCTCCATGAATCGCGTCAATCTTTCGTGATCGCGTCCACCGTAACCGGTCAAAACCGCCTTTATTGACCGGATGAGTGGTGGAGATCACTTCTCTACTTCTCATTTTTTAGCACTTCTCATTTGAACCCCTCTCTCTCTCTAAATATTGTATGTATACAAACTAAATATTGTAGGTTTTTCATCTTATGCATATATCATTTCCCATTATGCATTTAGTTATATTATATATGTCTACGACCAATTAGTCACATTTCTTAAAACAATTTCTCAAATTCTATACCAACAACTAACACACATTTTTAATTATATCTATAAATATGATTTTGTTAAGATTCTAGCAATTTTCAAATGACACCCCGATGTCCGAAGAGTTTCCTCTTTCCACCCTCATTTAAAAAGGAGGGTAAAAGAGACGATTTTCACATCAAAACATACTTCGACTTAGTCTTGATACGATACCATCGAGAGATCCACTTCGAAACCCTCTGTTCGTGTCATAAAACACCAGTTATCAATACGCTCAGATAACACACGAAAGCTATATAAGTAGGATCTTAACCGATACCCGAAAAATAATCGAAAAGATAACATATATATACATATTTGTAAAAATTGAATTTTAAAGTAAAAAGAAAGAAAATTTATAAAGGCAAAAATAAGTGATACAAAAAAGAGATAAGACAAGAAAAGAAAAAAAATGGAAGGAAGACGCTCCCCTTCATTTTCTTGCTTTTTGGCATGCTTATATAGATAGCATCCAAAGCTACTATATGAGTTGGAAACCCTACCATTACATTTCCACCTATAAAGCCATCTCTTTTTTTTCTTTTACTTTTATTTTTCATATTTATANATATTCTCGTATAATACCGATGATATACGTGTATATATAAACACAAATCTTGAATATACGTCGACGTAAAAATCATATATATGTATATTTTTTATCTGATTAAGTGGTTTGTTTTCTGATCGATGTTTAATTATTCAAGATGATTTGTAGGAATCGGGTGTGTGTAGGGTCTTGTTTATGGATTCTATAATGACATGCGTACAAAGATGCGTGTTATTGTAGACCCTCGACTGTATTTTTTTACACGATTAATACAGGCATAGGATCCCGTGAGAAGTATGAAATTTGATTTGAACCAGGGAATCTTTTTTAATTTTCATGCCCTCCCATGATTTGCACTTTAGATGGGAATTGATTTGGTACGTCTGGATGCATCTTATCTCGGTGCATCTCATCCTAATGTGTATCAATTTCTCATCCAACGGTGAATAACCAGTTCTCACGTTAACCTCAAATTCTCGCCGAAACCCAACCCGATAAATACATACATAAATATTCTATAGGGGGAATGATCAAATAAGAACCACAAAAATGTTAAATACCACGAGAACCACTGATCATGAGTTGTTTTACATTGTGATAAAATGCATGTGAATGTAAAGTGTTGTTTCACGATTTGAAACAATGAATACTAAAAACTATTCGATATTTGTTTCACAATGTGAAAATCTTTTATGGTTTGTGAAACAAAAAAGTAAACATAAAAGTTTCATATTGTGTGTATCGAATACATATGCAACAAACATATTGTGAATCAAATATTTTTTTTTTGAACGATAGGCCTCTGCCCAAGTTCGAACCTGGGACTTCTACTCCAAGAGGGTGACCCCTCTACTAACCAGGCTAGTGAAACAATACCATATTTACAATAATAGTTCTTACAGCTGTCACGATGTATAAGGTTCTCATTTGATTATATCCACACACACACACACACAATTTTGGTTGCAAACTCATTTTTTATTACGAACATAAGGACAACTAATAACACGACACGTGTCACATTTAGTATGAATAACGAAAGTGAATTTTCATGCATTATCTGTGATGAGTCACATTCAAGGTGAATAATATATTATTCAGAATGAATAATGTATGAACTTTCACATTCATTATTCATACTAAATGTGACATGTCACACTCTCGATTGCCCTCACGTTCGTAATAAAAGAAAAATTTTCACTTGAATCCACTCCTATATATGTTGTATATTACATGCAAGAATCATCTTAAATTATCTTCTTTATGATCTACAATGAAATGCATTCAACCTTAGTTAGGGTCATAATTATGTGCACAAACTCCTACCATCTATCTTTCAGAACTCATGATGACTTGCATCACAAAAACATTAACCATTGTTGCATGCATGTCATCATCATATATTGACTATGGACAATTGTCCCATAACATATATAATATATGTATAATTCCATCTCTAAACTATATTTTATATATACACATGCATATATATACACACCCCACTCACACACATCATNATCAAGTAGTGTATGTATTATCAAATAAAACAAGAATGAAAAGATCATGTCCAAAGTTGAATAAGAAGTACAAATAGTATTTTCTTTTTGGCTCCTTTTTCTTTTTAGTGGTTGATATATTCCCCCTTTAAGAAATTGGAGATGGGTGATAAAGACATCAAATACCCCATGGAATATTTTAGGGTTGTGTGTTGTCTTAGCTTCCACCATTAGATGAATGGAAAAAGTCTCACCAAGATCCATTTTAATTGAAGTCAAAAATCACATGTTATATACAATCACATTTATGTTTGGTTTTCCTAGACTTTTCAACTATATATATATATACTTTGATCGTTTTTCCAATTTAACACATCGACATAATCCATTTCACGCAGTGTAAAAAGGCTAGTATATGAAAAGACTGATCGTGACAGAAATACGTCACTAAAAGGAATAATAAGAAAAGCTACAATTAAATACAGGTAAGCAGACGAATCTCTTCATACATCATCAACGGCTAATGATTTAACAAAGTAAAAAAGCAAAATTACCCAAAAACAGTATCGTTTCAACTTTCGAGCTTTTTTACTTTAAAAAAATATAACACTTTTTACATGATACCCACAAAGCAAATGTTATAAATTGCAAGGCAAAAGCTCAAAATGTTCAATGAAAAGATGAATTTATGGGGTCTATCTTTATCTTTATTCATGAACATATAAAGTGATGAAATTAAAGATTGGGTAATGAATTAAAGAGATGCATATATAGTTGCTCCCTGCCTACATAGCCAAAACCCCCACAAACATTTCATAGTGAATGGGAAAATAGAAAGTAATTTTGGCTTTTATAAGGCTACATAGTGCATATATATA
>LUCG01164935.1:0-13270 GCA_001633085.1 Carthamus tinctorius
TTTGGGAGAGAGTGGCTAGGAGGTAAACTTGGTATTTTTTTTGGCTATAATAATTAATTTCTCATTTTTAATTAAAATTATAACATACTTATTACCGTTGATAGGATTTAATGTCTTTTTTTAGCGGTTGTTCCTTTTTTTCGATTTGTATGTTTTATCCGATCAAAACCATAGCTTAGTGTTTTAAAAACTGATTGAACCGGCCCAATCGAACCGGTTGAACCGGGAACCGGTGAGAAGACTGGTTCAATTGTGACCGGTTTTATGGCGTTTTAAGAACCGGATTGAACGGACCGGTTTAGTGGTTGAACCGGTGGATCGAACCGATAAAAAACCGGTTGACCCGTTTTTAAAAAAATATTACGTGTAAAACTTGTTATTATTATTATTTTAATGTTTTTTTATTAATGTTAAACTTATTGTAATGTATATTTTTAATGTTTTTTTAACTTGTAGATATCAAATTGTTGATTTTATAAATATATGAACGTAAGAAAATGGAAAAAAACATAAAAATGTTTGGAAACAGTTGAACCGGCAGTTGAACCGGTTGAACCGTGAACCAGTCATTACACCGGTTCAACTAAAAAGCCTAAGGATGTTAACTTACCACTGGATATCACTCTGTGGTAGACCCATGATCTGGATATCGTCAAATGCTCACCACGGGGTTAAAACGGGCTAGTTAGGGATTCCATCCATCGACCCCCAAGGATGTTAACTTACCACTGGGCTAGACATGCTTTGATAGGTGCTAAAAATAGTATATTGTAATAAACAGTTGTCCTAAAAGTTGTTGAAAAACGAGTGGCCTAAAAACAAAATTAAATTGTTATTACTACAAGCGAATAGAGCAGACCTTGCCATAAACATTGCTATAAATGAACTAGAAGAATATGCAAACACTTCAAAACTAGATGCTATAAACGAACCAAAATATTATATGAGCACGAACTAAAAGATCATGAACTATTCATTAAAAAGTTCTTTTATGTTCGTTTAATAAATAAATGAAGTTCTTTTATATTCACTTTCATGTTCATTGTGTTCGTTTAGTATGTTAGATATTTAGAAGGTTAATATAAGTTACAAATAATTATAACTTAGATATTTATGTGTTCTACGATTTACAAATAATTATAAGCTAGTAAGTTATAATTATCTGTAACTTATGTTAACCGACTTAGGATTAGGTGAGACTAAGTTGTTTTCGTGAAACCGTGTGAGACCAATACCTAACGTATGAAACTTCACAAAAAACACAGTGAAGGTAATTAAAACTCGAATACGCAGACCTAAAAAACACTTTCAATGCAAAAAAATATCAAAAACAAGGTAAAAAACGAAACCTTCACAGCTCAAATGCTGTGAAGGTTACAAATAAATAATGCGAACCTTCACAGCGGAAATGCTATGNACATTTACAAATGTTTTGATATGAAGTTTCATGTAAAATGTGTTGGTCTCATCGGTCTTACGGAAACAATTTGGTCTCACGTGAACTTAACCCTATGATAACCTTTCTAAATATCTAACTTACTATGAGGTTAATATAAGTTACAAATAATTATAACACTTAAATATTTAAATGGTTGATATAAGTAAATGTTAGTTATTGAAGAGGTGAATGATAAACTTCTCACACCAAAGCAAGAAGTTTATAATAAAGAAACAATAGATTATACATATTCATTAATTATTAATAATAGGTTAATCTTTTAGAAAAAATTAATAAAACACCAAAGACATGCCTTCAAAATAAATCTTCCTTAGTCAGCTAATTATATATAATCCCTTATTTGCCTTTATTTTGAATAAGAAATCAATGAGGGATTTAACTCCCACTAGCTATATGATCCATTTCCACATCAACATCAGATGAGATTAAAACAATGGCCCTTTGTAATTACTAATTTGTATATAAGGAAAGTTAGATTCCTTCTTGCAGCTTCAAAATTGTCCATTTGTCCCACATTGGGTGACTTTCTACTTTCTCAAAATCAAGGGGAGCCCACTTTGTAAACTTAGTTTGGTGGGTTTTTTTTTCTTTCTAAAAATATATAGAGTGAGGGAGTGCCACTGCACCTTCTGGTGCTAAGATGGCTCATGGCTCAGTCCCTATTCATACCATCACTTTTATCAGATAAGATTTTGAGTCCTTGGCATGTTCATCTCATAAAATAAATTTATCGGATAAGTATCAAGTAAACGACACCCAAGCAGTGGCGGATCCAGAAATTTAGGTGATTGGGGGCACTCCTAAAAGGGATAAAAGGGAGTTAAAATTACGAAGCTAAATAACCCATTCAAAGCAAAACTGTTTCAGCTTATTCAGTTTTTTGGTTAAATGATAGTATTACGGTTAAACCAAATAGCATATTATACTATTATTTTGTTAATTTTAAGTCTATATGAATTGGTTTGAGCTTCTTGAAAGTCGGGGATTCATCAAAAGATGAGGATAGCGAGGGCACAAAGCAAAAAAGATGGAGGGCTTTAAGATAAATAGGGAGAAAGCTTGAGGTTAATTTAGGTTATTTCTTTGAATAGTTTTGGTTTCATTGGGGGCCTTTGCCCCCACCCCTCAAAGACTGCATCCGCCCCTGCACCCAAGAGACCACCACCAAGAACCAATCAAGAAAAAGATGACGCTTTTTTGCATGTGAAGAGAAAGGCCACAAGTTACAAGAATGAATGAGATACAAGTTAAAAGGGAGGACAAATAATCCTACCCTTGAAGTAGTATTTCTTTTTTCTACATGTACTTTTCTAGCAGTATCAAATAAAAGATTCTTCTTATTTCTTGTCATGGTCATCTCGTAAGGTAAATTGACCTGATAAATACTTATCGAATAATTGTGAAGTAAACTGCATCTAATTAATATAAATAAATATATCACAATATCATAATCAATGCCACCTTAGCATTCTAGATTTTTTTTAAATGCTAGACATGACTTAGGAAATTTAGTTGGCATTTAACTTGGCCATGTCAACATTAGCAAGTTATAATATCAACGATAGGAAAGGTTTGCATTAGACTCTAACATGATCATTTTAAGAATTAGTTCCTTAAAATAAGAATTAGTTCAAATTTAGTTCCATTTTATTAATTTTTTTTATTTTATTCGGTATGATTACGTGGTTCTACAGTTCAAGTATCAACAAAACAATGAATTGATTCCACAATGCCAACTAGTAATGGCCATCCTTAACCGGTTATAACCAACCGGGCTGGTTAACCGATATCCGTCCTGGTCGGTAACCAGTTATAACCGACCCACCTCGTAACCGGTTAAAGGCCCGGTCAACACCATTGGTTAAGAATTTTGAACAGATTCGCATAACCTGTTATAACCGGCCCAGAACTGGTTACGTAACTAGCCCGTAACCAGTTATAACCGGGTCCGATTCATTTTCAAAAAAGAGCCGTTAATAGAGCCGTTAGGTGTGATTTTGACCATTTCTTTGGCATTTTTACCACCCAAACACCCTATAAATAAGTAGTGTGGTGTTTGGGTTCAATACCAACTTACGCAAACGCCAAAATGCAAACAATTCTCGCTATCATTCGTGTTCTCGACTCGTATTCGTTTCTCGCTAGTTCTACTCTCTCAACTCTGAAGTCTCTATTAGTCTATTCTAAATTTCTAACCTCTCAACTCTCAAGTCTCATTCTAATCTCTCAACGTTATACATATAAAAAAATAAAAATAAAAATAGCCTTAACCAATCCGTAACCAGTTATAAGCGGATAAAGTTAACCAGTTAACCAAATGACTTAACCAGTTAAGACCCCCAAACGGCTTGACTATAACCGGTTATGGCTTAACCGGTTAAGACGCGTTACTGTATTTAACCGGCCAGGTCTATAACCGGTTATAACCGGCCTGGGACCGGTTTTTGGCCATCACTAATGCCAACGAAATTTCCAATGCAATTCCATTTTATACCCCTACGTTAAACCAGGTCTGCAACCTTCTTATTTACAAATGCTTTTCATCAAAACCGTATATTGTTTAGCAAAGTGATCTTTAACCTTTTAACCTTTTTCATTAAAACGGTTATTTTAATCAAGATTGAGGAATAAAATGGTCATTTCTCTTATTCAAACCACCAACTTAACAAACAAACAACAATTTAGTTTAATCCATCCAGATAATTTAACACATACACACATCTTGATGGAAAAACAACAAAAACAGGCCCTTCTCCTTCTCTGAAAATAACCGATAACGTGTGAAAAAAGGTAAACAAGTTTGGCATCACAAACGAGTATCTTATAGATTGCAAGTATCGAGTCAAATACTTCAAACGACAACCACCGATTTAGCTGTTTATATGAAGTTCGTAACCAAAAAGAACTTTTCCGATCACGGTAACGAACTAACTAACGAATACAAGTGTTTGATTGAGAGCGTTCCGGAGGTCACTTACTCTACAACAGAACCTGGCAGCGGTGGTGGAGGTGGTGGCGGTGTTTCATTTCGATTAGCGGAATTGGCAGCGGTCGTTGCCACGTTGTTGTTCTGCTGGCGGCGGTGATCGGAAGGCGAACTAGTATTTGAGACGGGTGATCTCAAATCGTGTTCAAGATGGTCCATCATACGCGATAATGTTGCCACGTCAGCACTGCCCTCTCCTGGATCCGCGGAGCCGTGATTGGTGGCGGCACTGCTGTTACGGGAGAATAGCTTTTCCTTCCAATTTTTTGTGGTTTTCGTAATCGATTCTTTGTATCTTTTTTGTGACAAAATAAAAATTGAAGACGAGAGTGAGAGAAGCAATTAATTATGTTGGATGAACATTTATGGAAATGGTATCGAAGTTGTATTGTGATTACCTCATTGAGATAGCGTTAACTCGGGTTTTGAAATCTGAAAAAGAGGGCAGTTCCGAAGGACCTGCTCGATCTTGATTGCTTGGGGAAGACTGCATAGCTGACCTGCGACAAGAGACAATTGTATCTCAGGTTGTAGGAATGGTGAGAAAAAGAAAGATGTTGCAGAAGAAGAGTAAACAGATTGTTTTTAGAACCAAATTGCATAAAAAGGCAACATACTTTTTCTGAGTCCGTTTTGTGTAGCAAATGTTCGAATTTCATTTTGGTTATCTTGAATATTTAAATCAAAGTACGTTGCCCTTTGTACGTTCTCAGACTTAAACTACTAGGTAACTAAACATTTGAGATCTCACATATGACTATCTGAGGTACCAAAATGGAAGTTTAGGAAGTATGTATACAAAATAGGTAGGTACCAAAGTACATTGCATATAATGCAATTTTCCCTTTTTTAAACATATTTTTTAAGGGTAAAAACATCAAAATGCAAAAAAGTTGGAACTAGTTCCTATTAACTATAAGGGTTTAGTTCACGAAAGTGTATCCAACTTGTCACGAAAAGTTATTGTATGTACTGTACTTCCATTTTTACCAATTGGCATATCAGAGTTTTAAGAAATAGTCATTGTATGTATCCAACTTTATCAAAACCCATCATTTAATGTATCCAACTTGTCATAAAGTGTATCCAACTTGTCACGAAATACATTAAATGGTAGGTTTTGATAGTTTTGATACGTCAAATGGTAAAAATGNTTGAACTAAACCCTAACTATAATGCAAAGAACTTCTCAATCAATGTAATTAAGTTTTAACATTCTTATCTTCTACCAAGTTTCACCGATATGCTGCTCATCTTCTAACATTTGATATGTCTTACGTTGTCATATTATATTGTAAAATCGCTTATGCGGATGCCAAATAAATTTATTTGCGACCGCCATCAACTTGACAATATAACATCAGCATTTTGATCCAGAAAAAGAAATTCCTCATTACACTAAATAGGAACCAAACGGAACTTTATAGCATTTTGATTTTTTTTAAATTTATTCAGCTTTTTGTGATTAAAGTTGAATAATTGTGGTACCAGTCGGTTGAGGGAGATTCACGTGGACGTGCAGGAACAATGGTCGAGACCAACGGAGAAGCCGGATGTTCAGTAGCATGGGCGGAGGATGACGGTACAGATTCTTCACGCACCGTTGCCAAGGGGCTTCCTCCAATTGCAGGGGTAGATTCGACATTGTCACTTGAAGTAGGTCGAGTAGGGGAAGGTACACTAGGTTGTGCAGAGAAACCCAAATACCGTGGCCGCCCATGAGCTGATGTTTGACTTCTATGACCTTCCCTCCTAGCAATATGGCGGGCCCTACCCATTGCAGCAGCAGCAGCCAAGTGTTGAATTATTCGTTCCTCAAGCTCGGCATCTGTCGCACTAGCAGGCAACTGCTCAAAAAAAGAGATCACGTAAAGTTAGAAAATGTGATCACCTTCAATCGTATGTTCATGAGAACAAAAGGTTAAGGCCATGTTTGGAAACCATAAGCTAGCTATTCGAAGTGCTACTTCAAGTAGTGTCTCAATAAACTCCCTAGGTTTTTTTTTCAGATTAAGCTCCTTATGTTTTTCCAATTAACCTTTCAACCGGTGCTTTTAGGCCATTTTACGTTGTCATCTAGCTTATCAACTAGTTTTTACCGAACTTGACTAGTTTATAGGCAAACAACTAGTTTATTAGCCAACAACGTTACTCCCTCTGTCCCAAAATAAATGGCCCACAATAGAAAAAGAAAACTAATTTAAATGACAATTTACCCTTATAAATAGATGAAGTAATGAAATTCTCCTCTCATAATTGAAGGTAGAAAATGAAAAGCGAGAACTTACTTTTGAAAGGGAAATTTATTTTAGGACACACTAAAATAGAAATGTGGACACTTATTATGGGACAAGGAGAGTAATTTGTCAGCCAACAAAGCTAACAGCTAACTTATCACCTAGTTTGCCAAACATAGCCATAAGACTTGGAATGAAGAGATAGAAGTGAACATGCTGTAATTCGAAGTCCCCAAAGGTTGGATGATGAAATATTGTTGCATTCATTGATGGGTTATTTGCAATACTTCTTTCCTGCTCTATTGCATCAAGTAACTCCTGACTGCCAATCAAGATATCATGATGTAAGAATCACAAGTAAATTGCAAGAAGAAGAAAAAAGAACTACCGATAAGAGAAAACGGGAGATGAATGATCACCAATTTTTTTTTCTTTCCCCCCACCATGCAAGTGCAGAGAGAAAGACACAAACAGATGTGCTTCATGTACCTTCCTCTCTCTACTTTAGAATATGAAGGGAAAGAATGTGATCGTTCATGTCCTGTTCAATCTGAAGAATGTAACCTGCTCGGGTCCTTTAAGCTGATGGACTGCCAGCACATTGGGCATTGAGAGCTCCTTTGACACCTACAAGATTAATATTAGCAAAGATTCAGTTGAAAGTGATGCTAGGCGCTATTACGTGCATGCTTTTAGTTATTTTTACTCGGTGGATCCTGAAGTTTAAAACTTATTGATGATTAGGACAGTCTTACCTAAAAAGTCGATATCCAACAAACAGATAATAAGCGCTGATTTACCTGATGGTGACCGGTGCTGACTCAATCAGCATTAGCTAGTTTACTAGAGACTGATTTGACTGAGGTGCTAACGGAGAACCTATCGGTCACCATTATTAATTTCACTTACCAGTTACCACATCAGCACAAGATGATAAAGGTATTTTATTGCAATTACTACACGACACTTGGGAAACGACCATTTTAGTCTGTGTTTACCCATACACATACTCTTATCCAAACCACCCTCTTACACAATTAACGCTCACTGAATTTCTGTTGGTATGCAAGAAAAAAAGTTGAGTACACATCTGAAGCACCAATTAAACCTCCAACCATACCTGTCTTGAATAAAATTATTAAATTCACAAACATATGGCTTGGCTGATGTTTATTTCTTTCCATCCCTTGGAATATTGCTCAATCAACATGTTTTTCCCCTTGACTTTTTATTCAACTCACAAATCCTTAAATGAAAAATAGCTCAAAATGAAAGTGATTCTTCATCCAAATTAAAATCAAGAACAGGAAGGTAAACTTAATATGTGCCTCAACATGTCGGTCCACCCCAACATACACATGCACATTTCCCAGCTGGTTAAACTTAAGAATCAAACTTGCCAACCTCTGTTGCTCAACCTTTAACCTTTATCTCCTCTTCTGTCCATCTTCATAAAACTGAAAGTAGAATTGACCGTAGGCCTTAATAAAATAAAAATAAAGTTGGTGAGAAAAAACAACTTGTTTTTGAAAAGAGGAGACACCTCTGGAAGTAAAAACTTCTGCTACCCCAACCCCATCATTTATTCCTATTATGATCTTTCCTTTCATGAACTCCCAAATCTAAGAATTTCCCTCGTTAATTTCTTTAGGCTGTCATACTCTAGGAATCCACTCTCTCCATCCAGATAGACAATGTTAGGGGCTGTTTGTTTACCTCTTAATAGTTTCATTAAGAGGCAACCTCTGAATCGCTAAGAGGTGAATCTTGTTTGGCAAAAAAAATAAGTTTGCCTCTAAATGGTTCTAAAACCCTCTTAAGATTTTGCATCTTGGGCCTCACTTAACCATTCAGCACCCTGATTTCATTTTAAACAGTTACCAACCACAACATATTTAAATTTGCAATATATCATAAGAGCCTCTTAATCATTCTGACTACTTAATCATTCTGCACCAAATCATTCAACAACCACACCAATACACCATCAACCAAAGCAGGCAAAAGCTCTGAAATGTGGGATATTGTTTAGTTTCAGTTTTGTTACAACCATCCAAGTTGTAGATGACAATTTCAGATTGCTTATTTTTCTTCATGGTGACAATATTAGAGCATCTCCAATGGATCCTCCAAAATGGAGATACCAGAGTTCTTAACCTACTTTTTTGGCCCAAAATAAAAAATGGATAAAGTGTAAGAGAATAAAAATCACCAAATTTAGAAAACTCTCCAAAATTAAATGCTGAAAAAGAGAAATGTTCTTTTTTTGTTGTTCCCACAAATGAACTCAAATGAATTATCTTTTCATATAAATTTTATTTAGAAATATTTTGAGATATTTACTAATTGCATATTTTAATAATATAATTGATGTTGGAATCTCCAAAATGGGCGAACAGTTGGAGTTGAATGTAATTTTTTGGAGATTTTAACTGTTGCTTCTCCAATTTGGAAAAATTATAGGGAATTTGTTGGAGATGCTCTTAAAACAGTTGCAGTGATATGCTCAACACGATGAAAAAATGTACATTTCCTCACTATAAATCTATTTCATTATTCATCCATTAAAATCTATTTGGCTCCAAATTATTATTAGGAATTTTTCATCAAGCTTCCATTCAATCCATATTTTGGTAATTGGTAATTCATCAAACATATTGTGAATTTGGTTAACAGAAACCTCATTAGAAATGAACGGTTATTACTAGAAGAAGCAATAAACAACGTTCTCTCTAATACTAAAGTTAGGAAACCTTCTGATGAGAAAGTGACAAGTTAAGTTCATCCGGAGATAATGCCCATGCAGTTCACTGCTCTTACAGTTTTAAGTTACCATGATTTGTGACTTTAGTTAATAATTGCCAGTTTTAGCAAATATGAACTCAAAATCTTAAGAATGTGCTTAGTAAGGTTCTCTTACGACAAGAAGTATAAAGTGAAGCATCTTATATAACAGAGAAAAACATGTCTCTTTTAATTAACATTCTTTTATTTCCTTTTTCCCACCTAACCTTGTCTTATCCAATGACTCAAAACTGCTCAATGCCAACTAGGATTCAAACACTCAAAAGTGCCTCAACATAGGCTGATAACGCCAGATAGTGACTGCTCTAACGTGTCTCTTCATGAGAAATACTATTGTATGATGTAAACCTATGAAATATTTCCTTTAAATACAGCCTACTGACGAAAGCATTCTTCTTAAAATCGTGTTCATTAGAACCGGGACTTGAAGGTTCGCTCCAATGTACACTCTTAACTTCTATCTTGGACTCTCACCAGAAGTTTGTTCAATGAAACAGCCTAATCCAAAATCAAGCTCTCCTAACCCTACATAATGGGTGACAACACAAAACAAATTTGCAATTGTTGTTTTCACAAGCCAGGGGTCTAGGAGAGAATCGCTCTACTCTTTAGGGTAGATTTCAGGTTTGCATACATCACAACCCTTTTTCAGGTCTATTAAAATGGACTTCCCATCCTCAAGAGTCAAGCCTAGATCAACTCAACCAGCTAAAAGCATCTCCAACAGATTCTCTATAATTCCTTAAAATAGGAACCAAATGTCAAAATCTCTAGAAAGAATTACATGCAACTCCAATAGATTATCAATTTTAGAGATTTCATCATCCATTATATTAGTAGAATATTCTACAAATTTATCATCTCAATACACTTTCTAGAAAGAATTTATTTAAAATACTAATAATTCAACCCCATTGGTGGAAATGAAAAAAAAAACTAATTTCTCTCTCCACACATCAAGTTTAGAGAATCCTTTGGAGCAAAATATAGAACAAAAGTCCCATTTTCTCTATTTTAGAGAATCTGTTGAAGATGCTCTAGATCATGATCGTTCTCACTCAGCTATCATTATGTTCCCAATGCGTTGATTACATGAGTAGGTTAAAGTATATGTGGTCTACCCCTACCTAGACCACGTCAGTATTAGTTGGATAGATTAAAAATGGTTTTGTCAGGCAGCTGGTAATAAACAACTAAAGGATAAGTCAATCTTCTCATAATACAACACTATAATGCTTATTTTATCTATCATTTAACTATATATTAACATAAATTATCTTAAAAAGACTTAAGCCGAGGCAATTTAATTATTCCTACACTTAGCATGGTTATTTTGACAAGTAAGTTCTTCGCCTTCGGAGGAGATAAAACCTAGCTCAATGTGTTGGATACGTAGATGAGTTACAGAGAACTTATGCTAAGGTTGCTATTTCCCATATAGCATTGTGCCATTGGCAATGGAAAATTAAATTATATGAATAAAGAACCTTAAGCCAACTTGAAGCTAGACAACCACATTTTCCATCTTACCAACTTGAGGCATAATAGGGTATGGAGGCTTGTATGACAGTGCCCGGGAACTAAAAAAAATATGGTAAAGATAAAGCAACATCTATGCTCACTAGCTAAAGAAAGGGATGTCAACAACAATTCTAACTCTTCAGGTAAAAATATATCTGGTTACAAGCTCAATATAAACCTAAAAAGTAATAGAAATATAACCGAAATCTAACCTAATGATACTCCAAACAACGAGAAAGCTGGTGCTCAACTATATATGAAGGCTACAGAACCTATAAAAAGAACTTCAACAGATTTCCGTTACCACCAATTTGATGATCAGATTCTGGGCAGTAAGCTAATACAGAACTGAAGTGAATTTAAATAAAATCTACTAGAAGCTAGGTTTTGCAAAGTGTATACAACAATCATTAAAAGATATTCTTGAACAAAAATGATGAGCTTCATTCTATGGTCCTAAAAGGAAATAATGACCATTCCCTACGAAATCATGCGGACTAAAAATATTTGAGGGTTACAGATTAGTATCTAAATAAACAATAGGAGTAATGAAAGCCTGAGAAAAGAAGATGCAAATTGATGCTACAGAAAGTGACATTGTGACATCTACCCATGATCTGTATGACCTATATAGTGTTCATTAAGATGACCTACACAGTAGTTTCGATTTCATTTAAGCCTTTAGCCTTTTACTTGAAAGGTAATGTACAACATATCTGAAGATTACCATTCAAGAATGCACTGGAGATGAAATTCATGCTTGCAACCCGTAACCTGAAGAAAGAAAAACATAACCACTCGGTAGACAGAGAATACTCTTACTTATTGGAATAAAAACAATTCCAGATATATACCGTGGGAGGATCACTTTCAGAGAATGATTCAAGACATATGCTGCAAGCATCATCGCAGGCATCCTGAGTTCCGCCTTCAACAAAGGCTGCAGCTGATATCAAATGGTTCCCAGACTTTGTGCCCTCCTCCATTGTGGAAACAAAAACCTTGAGAACTGAATTCCATTTCTCAACATCAAAACATAAGAAAACAAACCCTGTTTCTTGCAGTGAGATACTCATATGCGCATTACAGAAAACAAGACCAGAAAAACACATATATGCAACAAAACTTTACATTCAGACGTCAACACCGAAATCAAACACCTTATTGTAGATTAACAACCTCTCAGATCAAGTTTCCTAGACAGATAACATCTCACATCACACACACACACACCAATTGCTACCTAAGTCAAAGTCAAACTTACAAGCTTAAAAGAACATGATCAAACCGAAATCACAAAGTTCCTTCTCCTTTTGCAACTGTTCCAAGTCAAAACTAATAGCCAAAATCATAATCATCACAATTACTCCATGGTATTGATTTCCCTCAACAAAGTTAGGGTATTAGCAGACATTTGATAATTAGTGAGACTCGCAATTTTCACAGCAACTGAGGAATCAAAAATTCTATCAGAAAAGAAATTGAAGCTGAAATACACTTAGGAAAATGGAAATTTCATCAAAATCGAAACAAACAGAATCAATCAAGTTATTGTGATTCAACATCAGATATAATTGAAGAAAAATAAACAACATAAAGAAGCATGGATGATCAAAAGCAGATATTTGAAATATGAGGTGGAAGAAAAGAAGAAAAGTTACCAGAGTTGAAGAAGTGAAGGAGAAGAGAAGAGGTTGATCGATGGAGGTTGGTTTTATTGACAAGGTAAGAATGATATAGAAGAGGAAGGCGAAGAAGACCAAGTCATCCACTTTTTCCTTTTTCCCGATTCCTCCATTTTCAATTCTATTCTAACTACGCCTTTTTTTTCAACCTTGTAAAGTTTTACAAGCGATTTTGGAATTCTTACGTCTTTTGGCTACAACCCAACCACATTTGAAGTGTTTATAAGATGTCCTCCTCCCTTATGGTTATGGGTTCGAGTCCCGTCATGAACAGTGGTGTAGAGTTAGGAGTAGATCTTAGACTAGGTTAGTTGGATGTGTGTAATCTACCGTTCAAAAAAAAGTTATATGCTTATGTATAAGTTATTATGTTTGGCAAAAACTATATAAGTAAGTAAAATGACGAAAAAGAATATCATGAGGTATAAGGTCATCCACAATGGTACCAATGGTACCAATTGGTATCAGCTGACAGCTGCCAGGTCAGCGCCACATCAGCTTATCAATACCTTACTAATTCCCTACCAATTCATCCTCTATGGTACCAATTGGTACCAATATCTTACCTATTTTTTTT
>LUCG01165089.1:0-14561 GCA_001633085.1 Carthamus tinctorius
TAAATTAATTAATTAATAAATTATTAAATAAAATGTTGAATAAAATAATACAATAATTATGAAATAAATTAATAAAATAACTTACTGTTATTGGTTATATTAGATCAAGGGTATATTTGACATTTTGGAAAAACTGAATTCATTCCATCAGAATACTTGGTAGTTGCTAAGGAATGTTAAATTTCTTCATTTGTGTAATTTGATGGAATTTAGAGATTTCTTTTATCGAAAAGAATGAACCAAACGAGGGAATGAAATTTGGTCAATGGAATTCAATATTCCAATTCCTTCAGATTCCTTCAGAATCTGCGAACCAAACGCCACCTTAGTTTCTTTTTCTTCTTCGTTGTAATTCCGATTCCAATTTCCAATTTGAAATTTCGATTCCAATTTCAATCAATACACTCTGGTTACGTATTGCTTTGATACGTAACAACAATCATGCTTGTAAAATATAATAAGAAAATCAGCGTTCTAACTTGTGATGAACTTGATATTTTAAATTACTATCATCATAATATAGTTGCTGAAATGTAGTAAATAGATGCTAGAATTGATTAATGAAAACATTAAAATGCCTAGCAGCAAGTTTGACCTTTATGTCTTAGGTTTCTTTGATATACAAGGAGTTCTCTGTACAATGTGAGATTTAATGTCCACCAAAAAATCAATAAAAGAGGGGAAATGTAAGTTGACTGTATCTGGTAGCTCTAACTGGCCTTTTGGCCCTATTCTTACAGGAAAGTGTCCTTATTCTGAATCTTTAAGAAGAGAGTAGTGGCTAGGGAGGTTGGATTATTTGATTGACAAATGCTGGGTCAGATTGAGAAGTTGTTACTGTGAAGCATGGTATCTGTTTCGATGTAGTTGAACATTCTGGATAATTTAGATGAACGTGACTCCCAGAAAAATGGAGGATCTTAGGCTATGTTTGGCAAACTAGCTGATAAGCTAGCTGGTAGCTGATAAGCTAGCTGTTGAACAAATTATGTTTGGCAAAAACTAGCTTATGAGTATGTAAAATGACCAAAAAGGGTATCTTTGAATTTAATAATTAATATTAATAAGGGTATAATTGGAAAAAGCTACAAAAAGCTCCTCATNCTGATACATGTTTAAGCTAGCTTATTTTTGCCAAACACAGCCTTAGTGTTCGGAAAATATGGGGAAGACAAACTTTGTTCATTACCAAGGCAAGTTATTGGACACATGTCAGTGCGTAAATGTTTGAACCCAATAGACTTCTAATTTGCATGTGTAAGCTTGTTAAATGGGATTGGTTTAAACCTTAAATTTATATGCTCGTGGGCAGCTTCCATCAAGTTTTTGAGCCTATAAGAGATCGAAGTTGAGCCTGCATAGAAGTTCTTTATGACTCATTGACTGTATTTGGCCCTTGTATCTGATCTCATATTTACTCAACACTCAACCAAATATTGATGTATCTTGTAAATCTGTAGTCAGATGTGCTGACAGATCAACCAGAAGTTACCTGGTGTATAGTTTAAAATTACTGTTTAATTAACGTTTTAGCTGTAGCCAGATGTGCATGTGCATGTTTTAGTTTTGAACATTTCATGTTTCCCATTTGTATATATTTTTATATTCCATGTGTCTTGCAGAAACACATAAAAGACAAAACACATGTTGGTGGCGTTAACACAAATGCTTTCCCTTATATTGGAACCAACTGAATTTATTCTGGGACTTCCAATACCCATGTATTCTCCATAGCAATTTATGCCCCATTATAACCTGAAATTCACACTTTTTTTTGTTAAGACTTTGGAAGGCATAAGTGATATCCGTGATGAAAGTGATCGATCTGGAATGCGGATAGTCATTGAGGTAATATTCGAAACTCTTCCCATCAATTCTCATTGGTAAGCGAGTTGTTACAATCGGTTTCATGAAGGGTTTCGAACATTTATACCGAGTTAAACTTTGTTCATTCAAACTTTGCAGCTTAAGAGGGGGTCTGATCCAGCCATTGTTCTGAATAACCTATATCGCCTCACTGCTCTACAGTCAGGTTTTAGCTGCAACATGGTTGGGTGAGTGGTTCTTTGTTGTTGGTTTCTGTTTTCTAGACGTGTTAAAATCTTTTAGAAATTTTGATAATTAGTGTAGAAGCAGTTATGATGGTGCCCCTATCATGGAGTTGCGGTGTGACTGTGTGAGGCTCAATAGCAATTCTTGTACCCTTAATAACTATGTAAGGTTAAGGAATTCAAAGATTATTCTTGTGGTTAGAAATCTTTTCATCTTCTTGGTCCCTCTCTCTTCCCTCACCAGCCTCACCATATCTGCAGATTTCTAATTAGTATTGTCATACCTGGCAGGAACACAGACATATTACATGTATAAATCTTTTCTCCGAAGATGACTAATACTACATTATTTGTTTGAAAATTGGACAATCCGACTAGCTCTTCGAGATGACCTTTTTTATTTTTTTTATTGTTACAAAGAGTTGGGTAGGATAATCAAGTTTTATGCCACACAGCATTCTGTCTCTGAGTGATTCCTGATACAGAATAGGCTGAGATAGTATAATGGCGTTATTGGTGAGAGACAAATACATATTGTTTACATGAAGGACCAGGTCTAGCTATGCATAACAAAAACATAAACTTACTATGGGTTAGGCTTAATTAGATATGAGATCTTGATATATTTCCTGGAAGAGTTGTTATCTTAAAAGCAAGGTGATAGGTAAGTTTTTTTTTGACACAATATATATGTTCATTTTTTATGTTTCTACTCATTAATTTTTTTCTAAAAAATACTCGTAAAATTTTCTTATCGAAGTTTGTTTATTTTTGTAATAAAATCCAGATTTTCTAATATAGATTTGTCACTTATTTTAAGCGCATACAATGCGTCTAGAATTTCATTCTCTCATAGACATACACCTGAACCCCATCATTGCTCAATACTAGTCTAGCCCATAAGTAAATTCCTTTCATAGTTAATTTTTAGGATTACAACATCTGATCGTACGAATCTATGACAAATCATCTTGGGTTGTTTCTTAAATTGAGGGAGTCACAACTAACAAGACATTTGAAGCAGAAAAAATGGTGCCACATAATTGGCAAGGCTGCAAATGCATGATAACGCTTATGAGAGAAGTTTTCAAATGAGACCATCTCATATTATTACTCTCTTTATTTCAGTTATGAGTATGCATTCCATCTTTTTATCTTCCCCTCCTATTATAGATGCTGTAGTTTCCAGATAGAATTACATTCCATTGGGAAGATTCATGTCAAACTGCCTGTCGTTGTTTTTCTTATAGGCACACAATCTTCTCCTTTTGGTTCCACTCTCTCTACTAGCATGCAACACTTCTAAACCTGATTTGATTGACATTCTCGTGTTTATTTGCTGTGGCAGTATTCTTGATGGACAGCCTAAACAAATGGGCTTAAAGGAATTGCTTCAGGTAACTCGTGTGCCAGCGGATGCACATGCATATTCTCTTACTATATATATATATATATGAACTACCTGGTATGTTAGAAAGCCATGATTAGTTTGTATTCATCTATGGCCTATCTTGTTCATCCACTTTGTTTGCTATTCTGTTTGAGTAAATGGCTTCACTGCTACGATTCTTGTTGCAGAAGTGGCTTCTTTTGATGCATGTTTCCTATTTTGGTTTTATAAAGAAGCTAATTTATTATATGATGCTTTAAGCAATGTTGAAGTCACATTGTATAATTCTCCATGCGCCAGTATTAATATTTATGTCATGGTTTTTGTGCTAGAAGGGTCATTCCTAGTAGGTAGTAAGTAGTAACACACGGGCGTGTGTGTGTGTATAGGTTTACTGGTTTAGAGGTAGACATGGGGAAAACCATGGTGGTTGCCTGAAGTACTACCACCATAATATTTTCTCTTCACTGGCATTGCAGCATCAGCTTTCTAGTACAACTAGTAATTATTGTATTCTTGCCTGAACTGCCACTCATCATACACTTACTGGTGCTACCTTACACCACTATACATGGATGATAGTGACCAATCATCATTGTATTGCTTGTCAGTTGCATTCCCTCCCATACATGCATATACATAAGAAGTTGCTACTACAATCACATGTAACAAAAGGGTCACTGGCCCATCCGAGTTACCGTTAGAGCCCAATCTCCCAGGAGGTTAAGGATTCAAACCTCACCATGGGTTAGGAGTTAGTGTGTGTGTGAGCATTCACTGTATATAAATCTTATATACTTTAAAATAAAGAAGTCACATGTTCAATGGTTTTAAAGAAAGTCGAACATATATCTGTGGCATATTTTTCCTGCCCTTGTGTAGTCTTAGAAAGTGAAGGAACACGAACTTCCCACTAACCGTGTCTTGTATACTTAATTAAGTTAATTCTACTGCTGCTTTGACTAGTATTTGATGTAGTTTGTGCCATTTTTCAGGACCTCTGTATCTTGTATATAGAATAGAGATGGATACAATAGGCAGGCAAACATAAACTCTAATTTGCTTCATTTTTTTAATTCTCACAGGCCTTCTTGGATTTTAGATGCTCGGTGGTTGAAAGGCGGGCAAAGTTTAAGCTTGCACATGCAAGAGACAGATATCATATTGTTGAGGTATGCTAAAATGTTCCAAGTACCTTCTTGATTGAACTAGTTGCAATAGTTATTGAAATGTCTCATAGTAAATGCTTTATCACTCAGTGAGGATTATTTATCCTACGTGTTGCAGTAAAGATCAACTTATTATCATACTAGTATAATTACAGAGTAGTTACATTGTGTGGCAAAATCCGTGAATCTCCTGGTTTCAGTTTCAAACTTGAACTTGGCTCAATTTCTTATATTGTGTCACACATCATCTATAACATGCTAGAATTACAAGTGGCAATTTATAGCAATAGTTAACATTTCTGAATAAGCACAACATTGAACTTAATATTACCATGCATTTCTAACATTCCTTTCAAGTTGGGGGGCCAAACATGCTCATCAAGCTACATATGTCAATCTGATTCTTGTGAAAGGTTTTATTAGATGCTGGTGGCCTCATTACAAAAACAGAAGCAAATGGCTAACTAGCAGACTTGCAAGTAACAGCTAGCTTTCCATAAATTAGAGTATACAATGTGTCAGTTTTGGGTTCATTTTGGATCAGAATATGAACTAAATTTTTGCTACCTGAACCAATTTTTAAGACTAATGGAGAACTTTTGTTCAGTTAGGTTCTGAGGTTTAAATCATTTTTTATTTAGTTACCGTTAAAATTGCATAACAATTAAGCCATATATATATTTTTTATTGTAAATAGAATTGGATTTATCTTGGATCATAAATAAGTCTGTTTATTGTCATGAATAATGATATTAAAGCAATATTTTAATTAATATAAGCTCAACTTGAGTACTTGACAATGTCAAGTGATGTCAAATGATATTATTGTCATGATATTTCTGTTTTATTTCATGTAAGGGTGGGAACCCCACATCCTTCCTAAGAAGTTTTTTAGCAAGCCTTTTGCATAGGGAAATGGTGTTAGTACCACAGTATTCTATATCATTTGCATTTTAATTACACGGGGAGACTTCTCTCAGGAACTCACTTTCTGTTTCTATAAATTTTTGGAGATCTATATCAGCAACACAGACACACAAAAATATTATATGTGTGTGTATAATTTCTTGTCCTGTATTTGCTCACTTGAAGATTTTGGTCCTTTATTGTACAGCCCTAAGAAATGCATACATTGATTGATTACATTCAACTGTTAACACTTTTTTTTTGTTAAATCAAGGGTATCATAGTTGGGCTCAACAATATCGATGATGTAATTGATGTAATCAGAAAAGCTTCAACCAACTCAATGGCATCTGCTGATCTGAGGAAAAGTAAGGCCCACTATTGTTCTATCCTTTGTAGGGTAACATGCTGTTAATTTTAACTTGCTCTTAGTCTTAGAGTTCATCAAGCGAAACCTTCCCCGTCTTATTGTAAGATCAGCTGTTGATGAACTGCCTGTGGTTACTTCTTTTGTAAAAATGAGTAGCTTTGGTTACTCCATGAGTTTGAAGAAGAATATATGATTCTGTTTATTATTAGGGAAAATGGTTAGAGAAGTAAACCAGTAGCTGGTATGTGGAAATTACACTCTTGATGCTTGAAGATAATTTTATTTTTGTAATGGTAGAATGCCTTTTAATTAGAATCCTTTGAGCCTTTATTATACATGGGCTTTTATAGCCCAATTTTCATTCAGAGGGTAAACATCATGGGGATTAGTCTTAATGCTTTACTAGTTTGACGTTCTTCCTTTCCATCTCTAGAACCTCGTCATTTTTTGGTTTGCTTATTTTCGGAGCCAAGAGTTCCTAAGTTAGTAGTACCTAACCGAAAGATTGGGATTAACATTAGTGAGGAGCTGTTTACCAGTTCCCCCTTTAAGCTCTGTATAGGTTAACCCGTCTGTCTGGGTAAAAATGTATATTTTTTCTAGAATCAACAACAGTATGAATGACATAAATGACTGTTTTACCCCTCAGTATGAACTAATCACCACTTAGTTATCATAGATATCATTTGGTTGAACACCCTACATAATCAATTAAATGTTTTGTGTACTATTTCTAAGAAGATATTTGGAGTTCAATATAGAAGTAAAAAGCAGCAACTGTATAATTAAATTGGAATACAGTCTTCAAGCAACTGTATTCAGGAAACCAATTACACTATTCAATCTTTCATCATTTGAATACAATCTTGAAGCAACTGTATGATCATATTGGAATCAGGAACCTAATCAGAAACAATGTAACTTACTGTGTGTTTGAACCACCCTGAGCTGGAGTTCATTGAAGCTTCATGTTCATCAAGGGATTGAATGAGAGTGTTGTAGATTAGGCTTTCGGCATTGGGTTCTCTTCTCGGTGATCATCGTAGCTTGTGTTGCAGGAATTTTTGGTTGCTGAACATTATTTCTTGTTACTAATTGCAATACTCATTTGCCTTAGATGTTATGTGTTGACATATTGAACTTATGTTGCTCATCAATATTGCAGAGTTCAATTTGTCTGAAAAACAAGCTGAAGCAATATTAGATATCCACTTACGGAGACTTACATCACTTGAGGTGCAACATCTTCTCTAATTTGTTGCCAAAAATGCTTAAACGTTACTTATTTTGGCCGTGTTCATAAGTGCATCAAGATACCGTTCTCCTGTGCAGAAAAGTAAGTTCATTAATGAAGGAAAAACCTTGACGGAACAAATTTCTAACTTGGAGGAACTTCTATCAAGCAGACGGAAAATATTGCAGGTGCACCTTTTTAATTTGTTCACTATTTTGTTCTTTGCGTTGACTGTTGGGTAGATTCTGGCATCCATAATGAAAATGCTCAAATGTATACGTCTTGGGTCAACCTAGTATTACTTACATATACTATTTTGTTCTAGAAATTTCTATTACATAATAAAAGGCATCACTTTTACCATGTAAAGCTGTAGCATTTTCTGGACACACTGAAATGAAATGATTTAAGCAACTCATAAAGTCGACAAACTTATATATGTAAGTGTATTCGTGATTAAGTTTGTCACTGGGTTTGCCGGTTATGCTATTTTTCTTATATGGTATCAGAAGTCAGGAAAAAGGTGTAGATGGAAATTATAGAGGAATATTCCCTTTATAAAATGTGCAACGTCTTACTAAAAAGAATACCATCTTTTTTCTCCAGTTCTACAAATATAGGTCTATCATTTTCTTATCTTCCACTATCACATATGTATGGTTTGTTGCGAGGCGTGAACATGTTTATTCTACACTTCAATGCCTGTTTTGCTTGGTCCCTTTGGACCCACATAAATGAATTTATGAGTTATTTGAGTTGCCGGTTTGTATCAATATTTAAAATGGGCATCTTTTTGGGTTTCATACTTACATATTTCTCTTTGAGACTCTAGATATCATCATTGATGTTGGTGTATCAACTGAACCCTGCATCTGTTTTCTACGTAGTTAATTGAACAAGAAGCAACAGAGATAAAGGATAAGTTCTACACTCCACGACGTTCCACTTTGGAGGATGCTAATGATGGCATGCTTGACGAAATAGATGTTGTCCCCAATGAAGAAATGTTACTGGTACGTTGAAACTCCAAACACTTTAGATGTTTTCTTTGGGTTTTGTGATATTAAAGACCTATTGCAATGGCAGGCAATTAGTGAAAAAGGTTATGTCAAAAGGATGAAGCCTGACACTTTCAATCTGCAAAACCGTGGAACCATTGGTAAATCAGTTGGGAAACTGAGAGTCAATGACACAATGTCAGACTTCCTTGTTTGTCGTGCCCATGACCATCTCCTATATTTCAGGTGCTTCCTACAACTTCCATTTTATTTTAGTATGTTTACTTTTAACATATGACGTTGCAACAGTGCATATTCTTACCACGTTCTGTTTTTCGTTGATCTACTTGTATGGCTTTTATTTGTTTGATATTTGTTTATGGAGTTGTATACTTGTATTTCTTACCAATCGCTTTTTGGACCGATGGTATTAGTAAACCTATACAATTTTGGATTATGCCTCTACAAAGACATCAAATTGTTGACGGTTTATAGAATATTGTATATTTGTTGGTTTATGACATAACCTTGATGCCTTTCGAATAAAGTAACCAATGATGATGTTTGGCTAACAACCACACTTCGCCTTGGAGATATTATCCAAGACGCAAAAAATTGAAGCACACATTTACTTATTTGACATGGTAAACCTGTGGATATCTCTCACTTGTGAATAAGCTGTTCGTAACCAATAAAGAGATTAAATAAGAAGATATGTGTAACTGTTGAATGTTTGCAACCATAATGTCACTACAGAATGTAAATTGAGTTTTTGACATATAAAATGGGATACATTATTGCAATGACAAACAGATGAGAGAACAAGGAATCTGCTATAATATGGTTAGGCCTGATTGTCAACAAGATATGATAAATTGGGCAAAATTTCATTTGTGTAGTGATAAGGGTATAGTGTATTCAGCCCGGGCCTACAAAATTCCGGAATGTTCCCGTGCAGCTGCAGGTACACCCCTGATCCAGGTATGCTATCTTTCCTCTTAATCTGTCACTATTCTCGTTTTCTGGCTAGTTATTTCTCGTCTACTTTTATGTGATCCAGATTTTGTCCCTATCGGATGGTGAACGGATTACTTCCATAGTTCCTGTGAGTGAATTTGCTGAAGATCAGTATCTTCTGATGCTTACCGCAAATGGCTACATTAAAAAAGCATCTTTGATGTACTTTTCATCTATTAGGCAGTCGGGGATTATAGCACTTCAACTGGTTTGTCTTTTTTATTTGTATTGCTTGATGTTTAATACTAATGAAGAATACAAAATATCTTTGGTCTCACGAATCCTGCTTGCTAGGTGCCTGGTGATGAACTTAAATGGGTCCGTCATTGCACAAATAGAGATGCTGTTGCAATGGCTTCACAAAATGGAATGGTCATCCTTAGTTCTTGTGCGACGGTAAGTTCTCATTTACTTTTTGCTTATTGGTAGTCAAGATATTTAGGGGCCGTTTGTTTTTTAAAAGTTACCTCTTAAAACCTCTGTTTCTGATGTGATAAGGTTTATATGTTTGAGTAAAATGTAAATTTGAAAAAGAATTATCAATAGTAGTTATCAAATTTACAGTTTAGAAGTTCTTGGTTTTTTGTATAATTTAAACAAGGTTAATAATGAAGTGATATATTTTAGCATTAATAATAATTTTTTTACAAAGATAATACTTATTCTGTTCAAAGTCAAATAATTGTATTAATTATATTTTAGATTTTTATAATTAGAATCAGATGTTCATCCTTTATTTGATTATGTTTATCAAGTAGTTAAATGAATCAAACATGCAACTTTAAAAAGTTGTACTCATGCATTCTTTACTTGTAATCTAGAAGTTTAAGTAATATGCACCGATAAACAATACTTGATGCATTTAAAATGGTTTTAAGAGTTCTCTCGAATGCTTTATAATATAGTATAGATTAACTGTGTTTATAACCTTGTGTTTGTAGATCCGGGCACTTGGAAGAAATACTCGAGGTGGGATTGCAATGAGACTGAGAAAAGGGGATCGAATGGCATGTGTTGATATTATACCTGCAGCAACTCATGATGAGAGCGAGAATGTGTCTGAAGCTAACCACAGCCAGTAATTTCTTTAACCTTGTCTCAGATTTGCAAATTACTAAACTGCCCATGAGCTAAATTAAAACCCTAAAATCTTACACAATTTTCACCCACCTACCCAAATTGTAATTCTCAAAGGAAAAAAGAATCAATGAGTTAGCAGAGTTGTATATTTAGCCTCAAGTTTTTTACTCATTCAGGAGTTATATGATTTTCTTAAAAAGTAGTAATATCTCTTTGTTGAATGTGCAGTAAGAGAGCAGATGGGCCATGGCTGTTATTTGTGTCCGAGAATGGTGTAGGAAAGCGAGTTCCTTTGAGCGAGTTCCGCGAGTCTCGTTTGAACAGGGTTGGTTTAATAGGGTGCAAGGTATGTTTCTTCCATTTACATGAAACAAGTTTAATAATGTGAATTTATATATATATATATATATAATATTTGTTTTTGATTCTTGCTTTATTGATGTTGAGTTTTGANTACAGCAGGTAATGTTATGTTGGTTTTAGATTATGTAAATAATAAAAAGGAGGCAGGCAGGTAATATTGGCTGTATCATGTTTGTTTGTTACATACATATTTATTTATGCAGATGATGGTGAAAGTGATGAACAAATAGTTCTTGTGAGTCAGAGTGGTACAGTGAACCGAATAAAAGTTAGGGATATTCCGATAAAGAAACGGTTTGCAAGGTATGGAAATATTAAATTTCTATTATTTTGTGTTGTTAGTTTGATATAATAATAATAATATTACATATTCAGGGGAGTGATATTGATGCGGCTTGAGCATGCTGGCAAGATTCAATCAGCTTCGTTAATCTCCGCTTCAGAAACAGAGGAAGAGGAAGTTGAAGCTGCTGTTGTGGTATAAATTTAATTTGCTGAGGCTATTACGGTTAAGATTCGATAACCGATCTCACATTGATGGTGGACATGGTCAACCTGCTTGAAGCTCCTGTTAATGTCCCAAAATGTAAGGAAAAACACAAGTCTGTGTGTGTGTGTTGTGTAGTACTAGTACAGTAATTATATATATGTATCTTTGGGAATTTTGGGGGTTTGTAAAATGGTTGGTTTTGGTGTGTAGAGAGGGATGGATGGGTTGGACCTTTTTTTCTAGGAATGGAGGAGATGCTGAAAATGAAAATGGTATTTATGGTATCTTGTACTACCTCTTTATTTGGCTTATTAGGCCTCATTTCTTTTTCTTTAGTTTAAGGTTATTTCTGTAAATTCACAAGTGAATGAGCCAGGCCTTTATCGGGTCATGGATCGGGTTGAAATAGGACCCAACTGGATCGGGTTGAAATAGGACCCAACTGGTTACGAAAATTTTATGTTTGGTCGTTGAGAAGTTCAGTTTGGTCCTTGATCTTCAATGGATATTGTTATTGACTTTTATGCTTATCAGATAAGTGTTTATCTGACTACGGTTAGAGCGATGATTGGAAGTATTTCCCAAATGTTGTGTACGATGTTCTATTAGACTAATATCTTACCCAATAAGTTAAATATAAGTATTGGTTTTTGACGGGTAATTGTTTACAATAAACCTTGAATAAATGACGCATTGGTTTATGGTAGTTGTTTACTATTTAAGTTATCAAACTTTTAAGAATTTTTAATACTTTTACTATATTAAAATAGAAAAATGATATATTTTAATTTTACTTGTAGAACCAAGAAAAAAACAAAAGGTGGTGATTATCTTGTTTCTTATCTTTTTATAAAAAACAATATTATATTAGTTTGTATATAATATTTAGAAAATAGTAAAAATGATTAAGGCGTCGTCTTAATAAAAATAAGCTAGCTTATAAGTCATTTTATAAACTAGCTTATTCTTTATGTGTACTTTTGGATGGATATAAACTATCTTATAAGCTAGTTTATAAGATAAGTTATTAACAACCTACTTAAAGTAGTCTATGAAATTTTTTAGATCTTTTTTAATTATAACCCTAATTAATATTAATTAGTTTATACTTCTTTTTTCATAGATAATTAATATGTTAAATATTTAAATAAAACATTTAATCTAATTATTAATTATATAATTTTAAACATATTATAATTTTATTGTCTTTAGTAATTATTTAATATTATAAATTAAATTATATATTTTTTTATAATTTGTTCTAATAAAATTTTAAATTTGTAGTATGTATAAAAAATTACTTTTATATTCTTTTAATTAGCATATTATATTAATTAATTTTTCTTTTATCATTTTGTATTCTTGTTTGTATTAATTAATATATTATATCATTAAATTTTATTTTGGTTATATTATTAAAAAATTATCTTAATTATGTTATAAAATATTTGTAATTGATTATTATTCAAGATGCATTTTTTGAGCATTTTACATGCTTAAAAGCTAGTTTTTGCAAAACATAACACATAACTTGTCCATTAGCTAGCTTATTAGTCAACAGTCAGCTTAGCAGTTTTCAGCTGGTTTGTCATTCATCAGCTAGCTTATTAGTTAGTTTGCCAAACTTAACCTAAAATACCACTTATTTAATTGGATTTGACAAAAAAAGTTAATAATTGTTAGCCACAGAAACAAATACGAGGGACCAAATTCAAGTTTTTGAAATTTCAAGATAGTATTTTATAAAAATTTTAAATTGTTAAGAAGCAAAATTGATCTTTACTCTTTAATTTATGTAAAAAAATGAAGTGTTGTCTAAAATTTTGATTATCTTGTTTTAAGATTATTTTCCAGAGTTCAATTTATGATTGAAGATTGGTCAAGCACAATTTAGACTTTGCTAGGCTTTAACTCCTAAGTTGAATCTTTGGTTCCTGTATTATTTTCTAAAGTAATTATCGATTATAAGTTTCTAAACAGATTTTTTAAAACTTTTTTAATATTTAAATAAATTTACCGTTCATTAATTTATTTTTTTAAATAAATTTATCTTAAAAGTTTACTTTACATACCCTATTTTAAAGTTTCTTTGTTTACCTAAGTATTTGTGGATCACTAAATCATGAAAAATCAAGTTTCACAAATGGTTGCTTGATTATGAGACTTTGAAAATGTTTGATTTTTATTAATAAACCCATCAACTCAAATATCTTTAAAAAATATCTTCTAAGTGGGCTTCAAGCCTACTTCCACATCAACTTTATTTGCAACACTATAATCAGTCATAGTCTTATAGATATAGATGGACAAACCACTTAATCATTTAGGGGCTCTTTATTAAACTTTTACCGGATTAATATTTATCGATAAGAGATTGAATCTTTATTTACTTTATATTGTAGAATTTTTTATCATAAAAATGTATTTTTGGTAAGCATCTTAAATCCGAAAAGCTTTTACCGAGTACAAGTCGTTTCCGACACTTACCTGATAAGTCATAAGACTCTTCGTCCTTTTTTCATCTCTTACCAGGTAAACTTCTTTGGTTCTGCCATCTTCAAGCAATAAGGTAATAATATCATTAAGTGCTTACCTGGTAAGCGTCTAGGAATTTTTTGTTGGTGATTTTAGTATCATCAAACATGTTGGTGTAATAGTGATTTACTTGAGATCGATTAAGGGATTATCCCAAAATATGTGAGTTAGGAGGTGTAGAGTGCACATTCGCCTCGATCATCTATGTTTTAAAGACCCGGAAATTTTACTATGTTGTAACTTTGAATCAATACATATAGAGCTCTAGACATGTGTGTCCAAACTTGTATTTTCAGACTTAGAAATTTGATAAGTCCCAACTCTAGTATAGAGTTAGCCCTGGTCGGGCAAGCCATCTCTGGTACTCTTCGTCTGTCTCCGTACAGGTGTGTTCGCAAAATGCTTATATCTCTGGTTGTATATGTACAGAGCTTTGGACCTGCTTGTTTCAGAACTCATATTCAGTTATAACTACCTTTGATCTTATCCATTAATGGTTATAATCGTTAACAGTTGATCTCTCATTTAAATATGTAAAGCAAGAACCTGGGTGTGTGTGTGTGTGTATATATATATATATACTATATAGAGGGAGGTTCAAATGAGAAGTGATAAAAAACTATGAAGTAGAGAAGTAATAGGAGCCCTTGGATCAGCTTCCATTTATTTGATCAATGGCTGTTAATATATGCTGCACCAGATTATTTTTAGAACACAATAAGTTTGGTGGAATAGCGGAGGGGTATTTTTGTAATTATCTCAATTAAGTTAAATTAGGTTTAATAAATTTTTTTTGATGGAGCCCTGATATTACTCCTCCTTATCTTTTCATATCTTCCAGAAGACTCTTTATCATCTTCTTCTTCGATTCATCATCTTCTTCTTCTTCAATTCATCATCATCTTCTTCTTCGTTTTCTTCTTGGATTCATCATCTTCTTGTTCGATTGATCATCGTC